>MIPV01009460.1:519-14344 GCA_001983365.1 Amanita bisporigera | reverse complement strand
AGCCTGTGAACAATTGAATGCTTGGTTGGGTGGCTTTGATAATATCTTGAGGAAAATGAAATCCTGGAACTTTAACTGGTTCTTACATACCATGCTTCATTATCACACAAAGCAAGTAATAAGAGAGCAAGGAATCAAAAAGCAAGGGGTGAATATCGATAGGGATGAGAGGGACTCAGCTGAAGATATGTAGTGATACAGCCAGTTACAACTTACCTTGTATCCAGTTTACACTCCTCTTTTAAAATTATGTAATTTGAAGTTGTTGCAATGGAGATATGATCAATGTAATGTATTTCTGCTTGTTCATAGCTTAGAATTACACCAAGACCAAATAAAGCCAAAGTGTAAATGTGGACAACAAAACTGTAAGTAGGGGTACATATGAAACTAAGAATTATGTAATTTCAAGGTGTTGCCATGTAGATATAGTCAGTTACATGATTTTGCTTGCTGGTAACATAGAATTATACCAAGACCAAACAAGGCCAAAGTGTCAGTGCATATAAATAACCCAAGATGGAGGCTGCACAGTGAATTAAGAATGATGTAATTTGAAGGTGTTATCATGGAGTTATAGGCAACTTAATAGGATGCTGCATTGGGACAGTTAGTTAAGAATGGGCTCGGATTGGACTCAGAGTATGAGCTAACTCCGAGTTCAGCTCGGATTGAATGGTGAAAGTTGCCAGCTCGGATTGAGCTCAGATTGGACTCAGAGCCTACTCGGATTTTGTCACCTTTTAGCACCTACTCGGATTGGACTCGGATTCCACTCGTTTGGGGGGGGGAGTGTAAATTGCTGCCTAGTCCTGATCAAACAATGCTATTGGAACGAATACATGTGGCCCGCATACCCACTGTTACAGTTTCTTTTTCTTTCCTCGTCATTGTTATTACTCAGCAGATGGACATATCCCAGTTATATCATCATCGTTACCATACGCATTGCCTTGGACGTTATTTCCATTTAGTAGTTACCTTCATCTTTCCTTCTCAGGTAGCTACAGCTTTTCTTCCTTTTTTATCATCTCCATTGTTCTCTAAATGTATATAAGGACCTCTCCTGTACAGTAGAACCTCAGTTCCAACTTAGACAAGTTTTACCTTCCTCTCAGCCTCTGAACCATCGCCTCTTTTCTTCATCATTGAACGCATGGACCAAAGGGCCTTCATCATCATCAGACTTAGCATCCTCATCCTCATATTGGTTGTCGTCACAACTGGGAGCAGACCGAGACTCTGTTCGTCGTTTCTAAGTATGACAAAGAAGGCATCATCCATAACACCCACAGGTCCATGGATCATAGCATGGGACCCTAGCCTAAGGGACGCTGACATCACAGTCAGGGTGCGAAAGACATATGGGGTAGCAGACTGCTATCACATCGAAAAGGCTTCTGATGGAGTATCAGGGTGGAACAAACTGTTGATGATCATGTCAGCCAGTATGGGATATAAACAATTCGGGGCCTTTGTGTTCTGTGGGGAAATGATCAACCGGTTGTACAATGCCATAATGGGATGGCGATGGCATGTGAACGTGGAAGAACCGGAGGTCATTGAAGTTGGGCACCCTGCGGGTACCACGGTAGCAGATGTAGCAATCCGAAACGATGAAATTGAGTGGCTGGAGCAGGGACGATGGGAAACAGTGGCAGCAGTAGCTGCTGTAGTTTTGGATGTCATCAATGAATGGAGGAGGAATAACCCCATTCCAACACCGTCGCCTCTCACCAAGGCCGAAATGCCGGATTATTACCAAGGGGACCCCAGATACGTAGATTCTTGGTGCAGACAAATGCAGACCTATTTCGGACTGGCATGGGAAATGCAATTCAGTTGGCAAGTATCCATATGCCTATACTGAATCAAGGGCGGAGACAAGAATCGGGCTGGGGACTGGGCAAGCATTAAGCTCCAACAATGGCAGGAAGCCCAGGAAGAATACAATGAGGCATCATAAACAGGGACTGAGTGGACTGGAAATCTGACGTACAAGGAACTCAATAATGGTAGCTATATAGGGAGCATAGTGGTGCGGCATCCACTGACTCATAAGTTCCCATTTATGGGCTGGAGGCAGTTCAAAGAAGAAATGCATGACTTCTTCATGTCAACCGAAACACAGGAGGAGGCCACAGCTGCTCTAATTGCCCTGAAACAAGGGGATTCCCTCATTGAAGATTACATCATTTGGTTCAATGCACAGGCACCCTTATCGGGATGGGATGGCAAGGCACTGATCGATCTGTTCAAAGATCACATCAATCCAGCCCTGGGGCAAGAATTGATCCAGCATGGCAATCTACCCGACAACACAACCCTGAGACAGATCCAGGATCAGGTGATTGAACTGGCAAAAGCATACCGCAGAGCAAAGAAAGCTTATGGAGAATGGTCGGGACTTAATACATACAAGGAAAAGGCGATCAAGAAATATCCCAAACTGGTGGCATACAAACCTGTCACGACGGATCCAGATGCAATGGATGTGGATGCCTCAAAACGAAAGGAGTGGGTTTGCTACAATTGCAGAAAACCAGGACATTTCAAGGTGGATTGCAAGGAACCCAAGAAATACATGCGCTCCGAGAAAGGGAAAGGGCACATGAGGGAAGTATGAATAGAGGAGCTCACAGAGGAGCAATGGGAAGAGGTGGGGAAGCCAGTAGGAGCGTGCTCAGCACTACTGGCTCAGAAAGTTTCTAGCTCGGACAAGGACTCTTGTATAGTACTACCAGAATTATTATACGAGTGCAGGTCACAAATTCACCGAGTGTGAAACTTAAGTATGAGCGCAAAACCAAGACTGAGAACCTGGTCTTCTGAGTGGGTTTTACAACAAATCTGGCAACAAGATAAAACAACAGCTGTACAGTGTCTAAGGGAATGGGTTCACAACAAACGTGTTAATGAAGTAACTGAAGGGCTTGTGGATCAGCTAAACCAACTGTCCGAACAAGATGCATTATGGAACCTAATGCATTTAAGGAGTCAGATAGTAAAAGCCACAGGCAAGCAGGAGATGAACCTCAAGGCAACCATTACTACTATGGACACCAGAGATAACATTGAGGTCCAAGCATTACTGGATTCCGGGTGCACAGGCACATGCGTTAATGACGAATTTGTGGAACAACACAAACTAAACAAGCGCAAAATGCTGAGACCAATGCCTGTCTATAATGCAGATGGAACCCACAATGCCATGGGTAGCCTAGAGTACATGACACAATTTAAGTTACAAATAGGTGATCATGAGGAAGTCATTGAGTGTGGAGTGGCAAGACTGGGCAAAACAGATTTGTTCATCGGATATGACTGGCTACAGAGGCACAATCCAGTAATCGACTGGAGGCGTCAACAGGTGACATTTAGCTGATGTCCAGGGACATGCTGGAATAGGTCCAAGGTTAACGAGCCAGAAGAGGAGGTAGATCCTATGGAGCCTTTGGAGGAAGGCAAGAAACTACTAGCGGTGCACATTGGGGAACCAGAATTAAGGATGCAATCAGTAGCAACAGATATCGCAGCCAAAGAGGCAGCAACTGCTACAAAGCAATCTTTGGAAGATGTAGTACCAAAGCACTATCTTGGACATAGGAAAGTGTTTGAAAAAGAGACCTTTGACGAACTACCGCCACAACGGCCTTGGGATCATGCGATTGAATTAATACCAGGGGCCAAACCAGTAGATTGTAAAATCTATCCATTAAACCGAGATGAACAGGCACAGTTGGATGAATTCCTAAAAGAAAACCTGGAGACTGGGTGAATTCAACCAAGTAAATTGCCGATGGCTTCACCATTCTTCTTTGTCAAGAAAAAAGATGGGAAACTCAGACCAGTTCAGGACTACAGGCAGTTGAATGAGATGATGATCAAAAATCAGTACCCATTACCCTTAATCAGAGAATTAGTGGACAAGTTATCAAAGGCTAAAGTGTTCTCCAAAATGGACATCCACTGGGGCTATAATAACATTCGGATCAAAGAAGGCGACAAATGGAAGGCTGCTTTCTGTACAAATTGAGGGTTATTCGAACTGCTGGTTATGTTCTTTGGTCTTACAAACTCACCGGCAACCTTCCAGACAATGATGAATGACATATTTCGACAAGAAATCGCAGAAGGATGGGTGGTTATCTACATGGACAATATTTTGGTCTTTTCAATGTCGCAGGAGGAACACACCAAACACGTGAACCAGATATTGGCTAAGCTGGAAAACCATAAGCTGTCACTAAAACTGGAAAAGTGTTGGTTTGATCAACCACAAATAGACTTCTTGGGTTTGGTCATTAGTCAGGATTCAATTTGAATGGAACCAGGAAAGGTTAAAGCATTGGCTGAGTGGCCAGAACCGACTTGTAAATGAGAACTTCAACAATTTCTGGGATTTATTAACTTCTATCGATGTTTTGTAGAAGGGTTCGCCAAAGTTGCAAAGTCATTGACTAAGTTAATGGGCAAGGTTGACTGGTTATGGATGGAGCTGCAGTCTCAGGCTTTTCAGGGACTGAAAGAGCTTGTGGCGAGGGAGGTGGTTCTTAAAATTCCAGATGACGAAGGGCAATTCTGGGTAGAAGTCGATGCATCAGATTTTGCAATTGGTGGAATTTTGTCACAAGTCAGAAGGGATGGACTATGGCAGCCGGTAGCATTTATTTCCAAGGCTCTTAATGATGCAGAACAGAACTATGAGATCTACAATAAGGAAATGTTGGTGGTTATGCATGCATTTTACGAATGGTCTCATTACCTCAAGGGAGCTAAAGAAACAGTTGAAGTCTTGACGGATCATCAAAATTTGACGTACTTCCGAAAACCACAGAACCTAAACCGATGACAGGCACAATAAGTAACTGACTTGCAAGACTACAACTTCATCATCAAACACAGATCTGGGAAGTCGAACTCAAAAGCCGATCTACTGTCTAGGAGAGCTGGTCACGAAAGGGGACAAAATGATAACAAAGGTGTTATACTCCTAAAAGAACACCTGTTCATTCAATTATATGACGATGATAGAGCAATAGAAGACATAATCAAAGACATTTGGAAAATTCCTAAATGACAGTGGGAAATACAGGTACAACAAGGAATTGAATGACAGGATGAAAACTTCAAGGTCTCCAATGGTCATGGAGTGGAAAGGAAGGGTGTATGTTCTGGTACACATTCGACTTAGAGAAAACCTTATTCAAATCCACCACTTGTGGGGGCACTCAGGGGTGGCCAAAACACTGGAAAACTTGACAAGGAACTTCTGGTGGACCAATATGCACAAAGACATCAAATGATACATTCCTGGGTGTGAAACATGCCAACGAGCAAAGCCAGATCAACAGCCGCAAGCGGCACTGCTAATACCAAATGAAGTACCATCAGAACCATGGGAAGTGGTCTCTGTCAATCTCATGGGACCGTTACTGGAGTCTAAGGGCAATGATATGATCATGGTCATAATGGATTGCTTTATGAAGAAGTTGTACTTCTTGCCAATGACATCATCAATAATGTCACAAGGGGTAGCTGTCTTGTTCAGGGACAATGTATTCAGGGAACATGGATTGCCGCGAAAGGTCATCAGTGATCGAGGACCACAGTTCGCATCAAAGTTTATGGATGATCTATATGGCATGATGGGCATCAAAGCCAACTGATCAACAGCATACCACCTGCAGACTGATGGACAAACAGAGCGCGTTAATCAGGAGGTCAAGGAATTCCTAACCATGTTTGTGAACCACTGCCAGGATAACTGGAGCAATTGGCTGGCAGTAGCGCAGTTCTGTCACAACAACCATGTACATTTGGCAACGGGTTATTCGCCTTTCTTCATGAATTACGGACGACACCTGAACAAGGGGCTAAACCCACTCCACCACCCAAAGGTAGTGGCTGTAGAAGATCTCGCCAAGGAAGTCGAGGACATACACACAAAAGCTAAACAGGCTCTGGATAAAGCCGTGGATGTGATGAAGAAGCAGTATGATCAGAACCGACAAGCAGCGTGACAGTACAACCCTGGAGACAAGGTCTACCTCAGTACAGAAAATTTACCAGTCATAAGAGCTACTAAAAAGTTCGATGGTAAATTTGTGGGACCACTGGAGATCGTCAGGAAAGTGGGCAAATTGGCGTATCAGCTGAAGATTCCGGCGTCATGGAAAATCTACAATGTATTTAATGAGGTTTTACTCAAACCCTACCACGAACCTGCTTTTCCTGGTCAAAAGGAAAAGGCAGCGCAGTGGAAAGAATTGCAAATGGTGGAGGAATCTCAAGACGATGAATACAAGGTAGAGGAAGTTGTTGACAGCTGAGTCAGTGGACACACTGGCAGATGCCTTGAATACTTGGTCAAGTGGAAGAACTACCCGGTTGAGGAATCTACATGGGAACCAGCAGAGAATCTAACCAACGCCAAGAAAGAGGTACAGAAATTCCATAAGGCCAATCCAGGGGCTCCCCGACGAGTAGTCAATGCTCGTGAACTCCAATACCAAAAATGGCAGAACCACACACAGGTACCGGTGCCCAAATGACTGTTTGGATGGGAAGACGGAAAATTTGAATGCAATCACCTTGAACAGCTAGAAAGGAACTGGCGCCAATGGAAAGGTGATCAGAAAGATATTTATGCCAAGGAAGATATGGCTGGAACATTTCAGAGGCTACTGAATGACTCGACTTCTCAGGACACGAAGTCTTAAGGGAGAGGTCATGTTACAACCTTGTGATTTTCTTCTATTTTTCTCTATTTTATCTGAGGGCCTATGGATGAGTTATCACTTATGGAAGGAGGATCGCACCCCTATGTTAGGATGGTCTAGGGTTATGTCAGCAAGGTGGCTGTACAGGACAACCGATTAGATCAAGAGATATGGATGACGGTGAAACAACTACACTGAGGCTGCGTTGGGATGCAGCCTCCATCAGTGGTTGCTGCCGAGCAAGTTTGGTGGCACCGAGGGTGCTCGCCCTGCTTCGGTCGCACTCGTTTGGGCTCCGGAAAGTAGTTGGGAAGTGGTGGGAAGGAAAACTCTATTTTTCGAACCGCTACATGGCTATATACATGCCGTCCCGTGTACTACATGCATACTTGGTCCATTAACTATCCCATTCTGGGCTTCGGCGGCGCCGAAAGGGTGCCTAGGGGGTGCCGAAGGGGTGCCGAAGGTCTCGGCTCGGCTCATCGGCACTTGTCGGTGCCTCCAATGGGTGTTGCAAGGTCCAGTGTCCAACGGCGCATGGATGGGAGCTTCTGGCATCGGTTCCAGCATAGCCGGAATCAATCCATTACAACGGTCAAGTCACATCTTCTCATAGGGGCTGGGCAAGTCTGGGTTGAAGGTCTGGGTTCGTTGCTGTGCATACATGGTCATGGGGCTGCATAGTCTGTGCGCATGGACCAATGCTCATATGTATATAAGTTGGTGTGTCTGTAGGTAGGAGTCCTTAAGACTCTAGATAGTTTGCTCTTACACAGCTTACTGGTCTATTGTGTCTAATAAACCTTGCTTTTATCTCTCTCTCCTCTGTGAGGCTTAGGGTTGTGTTTGGCTTGTCCTAACAAGTTTGCTTATAAGGGGATAGTAGGGATGTGTGAAATATGGGATGAACATGCCATTGTTTTGGTAACTTCAATTTGTACATCACTGGTCCCATTACTTGTTCAATGATGAAGGGTCCTTCTCGTTTAGGTGCTAGTTTTCTTGACTGATATGGAATGTGCAGGTTCCTGTTTTCGAGCCAGACTTTATCGCCTTTTCCGAACCCAATAGATTTATCTCTTCGTCGCTGCGCTACTAGTTGTCTGGCTAACTCATGTGCTGCCAGAGCTTTCTTCTCTTGCTTTACGCAGCTGTTGTAACTGTTCTTCTGCTGTGGGTGTGGTCATCTTATGTGAAGTGGTGGGAAGCGCCACAGGGTCCGTTCCATACATTAGCTGAAATGGTGATGCTTTTACAGCATCATGATGTCAGTTATTGTGTGCAAATTCTGCTATTGGGCGTAGTCCTTTCCATTTGTGTGGTCCGTTAGTGCAGAACATGCAGAGATAGACTTCTAGTTCCTGATTGACTCATTCTGTTTCTCCATCTGTTTGTGGGTGGTATGCTGTGCTCATCCTATGATCGATTCCTAACGCTTTCCTGATTTCCTGGAATACTTTTGCTGAGAACTGCAGTCCTCTATCCAAGATAAGTGTGTCAGGAAGACCAAATTGTTTGAAAATTTCCGTAATGTATATGTTCGCCATTCCCAGGGCGTCAATTGTCTTCTTGCATGGTGTGAAAATTACCCCCTTTGTAAGACCATGGTCCACCATGACCAAAATGGAGTCGAAACTGTCAGAAAGGGGTAGATTGGTGATGAAATCTAGGGTGACTTGTTGGAATGGTCATGTAGCTTTTGATTGGATCGGCTGGTACACTGGGGTATTAGGATGTGTGTTAACCTTCATCTGCTGGCATAATGCGCAACCTTCAATCCATTCTTTCATATGTCTGTACATTCCTGGCCACCAGTAGTCTCTCTTGAGTAGCTCTAGCATCTTAAAGTGTCCAGGATGTCCCAATGTAATTGCTTCAGTGTACTTTCTTGATCAAGTTTGCACATAATCCATCATGGTCAGGGATGTAGACTTTCCCTAGATAATGAATTAATCCATTTGCATATGTCCAGTCTTGAAGCTGTGATTTGATTGGTGGAGCACAGTGTTTTTCGACTACCTCAATCAGGATCCATCCGAAGTCATCCTTTGACATTGCCTTTTAGAGATCTGTTACCAGGTCTTCTGTGATCAGGTTGATGAACTGTTCAGGAGGCAAAACAACTGTATTCTCCACTTGCTCTTAGTTCCCCATATGGTCTGGTTGTCTTGACAGCATGTCAGCTTCGAACATTTTTGCTCCAGGGACATGCTCAATACACAGGTCAAATTCAGACAAGAATGATGACCATTGTGCTTGTCTAGGTGTTAATCATTGTGGTGTGCGATAGAATGATAAATTCTTATGATCGCAATGTATGACTGTTGTATGTGGTGATCCATGTAGTAAATGTCTCCAGGTTGTGAGTCCTTTGATGATTGCTACCAATTCCCAATTGTAGATCTGGTAATTTTGTTCTGTTAGGGTTAATGCATGTGAAATAAATCCGCAAGGATGTAGGGCTCCTGTTTCATCGGCTTGTTTCAATACTGCTCCAATCGCTTTATTGGATGCATTGGTTTGGAGGATGAGTGGTTTCGTTACATCTGGCATTAACAATACTGGCATTGATGCAAATCATCCTTTCAGGTCATCAAATGATATTTGCTATTCTGTGCCCCATGTGAATGGTGTGTCTTTTCTGGTGAGGTCCATAAGCGGTTTCGCCAGTGATGCGAACTTTCTGATGAATCAACAGTAGAAGTTCCCAAATCCGAGGACTGATCGGACTTGTTTGCCAGTAGAAGGGGCTGGCCAATCGGCTATTCCTGCCAGTTTGATCAGATCCATCTGTATCTGCCCTGGTCTGATGATCATACCAAGAAATTTGACTTCTTGGACTGCAAATTTGCATTTTTCAAGTTTCAGGAACAGATCATTTTCTTGTAATCTTTGGAGAACACATTTTGTTCAGGCTTCTAATTCTTCTTTAGTGTTGGCACAAATTAGAAGATTGTCCATGTAAATGATGAGCCATCCCTCGTTAACCATATCTCGGAAATATTCGTTCATCATCATTTGGAAGGTAGATGGTGAATTGCAGAGGCCGAAGAACATTACTGTTGGTTCGTAAAGGCCTCTATTTGTGATGAATGCAGCTTTCCATTTGTCCCCTTCTTTGATTCGAACATTATTGTATCCCCATCTAAGGTCCAGTTTTGTGAAGTACTGGGCACCAGACAATTTTGTCATTAAATCGGAGACAAGGGGTAGTGGGTAAGCATTCTTGATCATCCATTCATTCAGGTATCTGTAATCCTGACAGGGTCTCAGGGTGCCACTTTCCTTTTTTGCGACAAAGAAGAATGGAGAAGCCTGTGGGGATTTCAATGGTCTAATGTATCCTTTTGCAACTTGTTCCGTGATCCATTCGTCCAGGGATGATTGTTCCTTTAGGGATAGTGGGTAGATCTTGCTTACTTTGGGAGAGAACCCTTGTTTTAATTCGATTGCATGGTCCCATGGTCTTGTTGAGGGGAATCATTCTGAGGCTTTCTTCTCGAAAACTTCCTTCCATTTATTGTATTCTGATGGCAGGGTGATTGGCATGTCGAAACTCTAATGGGTTTCATTAGTAAATCTAATGCGCTTCATTAGTTATCTTATCTAATCTATAATCTAATCTATATCTTATCGTATCTACATCATATCTAATCTTATTAGATTAGAATTAATAACTATTATTTGTGTGTTTCATATTTAACTAATGATAATGAGTCATATAAATGACTCACTGGATCATCAGTTCCTTTAATATGACTAATTATGACTCATATGACTGCGCATGAGTCATATGGCTCCGAAAATGAGTCATACGGCTGCACAATGACTCATAATGACTGCAGAATGAGTCATATGGAACATTATGGAACATCATGGAAGGAATATTAATAGATATGACTCAGAATGACTCATAACTGTACCGATTTCGGTTCTGATAACCATAATGGGTAGTGTACATTGTACTTAGGTTAGGGTTCCAAAAGTCTATATAAGAAGGTCATTCTGAGCGATGATTCTTCAGTTTTTTAACTAACAATCGAGTGATAAGCAGTACACAGCAAGTATCATAAATGTAAGTGGAAGACATTTACTTAGTCTGTGCCTGCACTGCTGTACCCTCTTTCAACATGGCAGTTCCTTTTTCTTGAGTTGGTGTTCCAGTGATTGTGAGGTGGATGTTTTTACTCTGATCCAGTAGTCGTCCTCTCCCCACTGTTTGCTATCAAGTGCCAGCTGCCAAATTGGTCGGTCATCTTCTTCTTCCACTCATTCAAGTTGAACCGTTTTACTTTTCCAGTTAATCATCAGGTTATGTTTTTCCAGCCAAGGGATTCCCAGAATTAGATGTTGTTCTCCTAGTTTCGTGATCAAAAACTAGTTGTTGTACATTGTTCCTCCTATGGAATAATCAATTCATGCTTGATGAGTGATTACTCCATTGGTATTAACTGTTCTGTCAGCATTTCAGACTCGAAGCGGTTTTCGTAATTTTTCTTTTTGTAGATTCTTCATGATTTCTTCATCAATAAAATTTCCATCAGCTCCACAGTCAATGAGTGTGGAGGTTTCAGCAGGTAGATCAGACAATTGAACAGGGATCAAGATTCTTCTGGTATTGTCTGATTGTACGATTACAGAATCAAGTCCTAATTGTTCTAGTCCATTGGAGGAAGTGTCAACTGCTGTCTGACACTTCCTGATTAAAAACCCTCTGTTTCAAGTTCATTTAGGAAGGTGTTCCTTTCTTCTTCGGTTAATTTGGTCAACATTGCCCTGATTGTTTTGATGGAGCTTCCTTGATCCTCGGTGGATTTTTCCTCGGTGATTGAGCAAATATTTCTGCCCTGGGAGGAGGATCCAGATGAGTTATTGTTGCACTTAGGGCAGTTCCATGAAATGTGTCCCTGTATGCCACATCTGAAGCATTTCCCTGCTTTCCTATATTCTTCTTTCTGTGCTTCCAGTGAGCATTGCATTGACAGTCTGATTAGGTCCTGATTGGTTGCTCCTGTTAGAGTTTCGATTGAAACTGGATCAATCTCCCGATCTGGACCCTTTTCCCATGAGCCTCATAGTTTCCCATGTGATGTGAAGCTGTTCTGCCTTAGTGTAAGTGTCGTTCATGGTTTTATAATCCATTTGGTGCTCCAGGACTTTGGTAGCAATGCTGTCTGGGAGTTTTCAGATGAAGGCTTGGAGTTGAGCAGTCAATCCAGTGAGACCAGTGAGCTCGATCAAGGTGCGAAATTTTCGGATATATTCAGGGACTGAAACTCCTCCTCCTATGCTCAAATTGGCTAGTTCATTCAGGGTTCTGACTGCGCTGTTGACTTCTCCCCAATCAGTGATGAACCACTTCTGGAAAGATCCGTGATTTTCCCATTGCAGTTCTTCCCTCTTTCCTTTGTTGGTATTCAATTTGCCTTGAGTAATCGTTTTCCAGTTATCTAGTTCTGGTCCTAGGCATGCCAGCATGTACCTGATCTTCTTCTCATTTTTGTCCTTATAATTGTTTGAGTTGAGAGCGAAGAAATCCTCGAGGGAATCTAAAAATGACTGTGCCTCAGTTCATTTTCCTGTAAAGACCCTGATGGGCTGCAGTTTGATATCTCCTTTGGTGATCTCTGTTGTGTCAGTCATTTCTTTCTCTGGTTCTTTGTCTTTGTCCTGTTTGTTCTTTTTTTCTTTGCACAATTGGTACCAAGCTGTGACAGTCTCTGGTGGTGGTGCAAAGAATGCACTTCCTAGGTGGAGTTTAAACTGTACTGCAAATTCTTCCCACCAAGAGAGTTCTGGTTCAGTGATAGGTTTTTCTAGGAGAAGGTATTTAATGTCGTTTTCTTGATTGTACCACTCAATCCAGAGTTTTCTTGGTAATTTGTTGTCTAAATCTCCTTCATATTCTCCTGTAAAATGGCTTTCGTCAATGGGGATGTTCTTCATTACTCCTCTCCAACACCACTGATTGCTGAGTGTGGAAAAGAAGACTTCAGTTCTTTCAAGGTAAAAGTCTCTGTCAAAGGAAACTGCTCTGTTAGGAGGTCTTTCTTTAAAGTCTTTGGTATCAATGATGTCTTGCTAGTGACGATGCACTGAGCAGTTCCTTGAGTTCCAACTTATGTTATGGATGATGCCCTCCTTGTCATACTTAACAGCAATGAACAGAGTCTCAGTCTGCTCCCAATCGTGTCAGCAAGTTTATATGTGACAGAGACAGTAAGTCAGACGATGACGAAGGTCTTTAGGGCGATGTGTTTGACGATGAGCAAGAGAGGCGAAAGTCTTAGAGCTGAGATGAGCATAAAACTCATCTAAGTTGGAACTAGGGAACTACTGTACATGCAGAGTGTTTATATACATTTGAAGAACAATAGGAATGACAAAAAAGGAAAAGAAGCTGTAGCTATCTGAGAAAGGAAAGGTGAAAGGAGCTACTAAAAGGAAATAACATCCAAGGCAGTGTGTATAGTAATGATGATGATGTAACTAGGATGTGTCCATCCACTGAGTAACAATGATGACAAAAGAGGAAAAAGAGACTGTAACAGGATGGGTAGTGAGTGAGCTAGATAGCTGGCAGAAGTGGAGAGGAGTCTAGTTTTATTGTTACACCTTAACTGTGTTGAGAATTGTCAACCTCAAGGGTGACAAGAGCAGAACTTCCTCAAGGGATAGTTAAGCTCCTACACAAGTGTAAGAGTGAGAGTCTGAGTGTGCAAAGACAAGCTGAGAGTTCACAAGAACAGTTTGACCATTAAAACTAGACTGGAGGTCCAGTCTATGGATTGCAGGGTTTATATACATACAAGCAATGTTATAGACATGTGATAAAACAGCTAAGCATGTGATAAACAAGGTAGACATGTGATAAAGAAATGAGACATGTGATAACAAATGTGTACCATGTGATAAAGGGAACTGTGGCATGAACAACAAAGTGAGAATGCATAGTAATGAGAAAAACATACTACATAGGGATAGGGGTGTTTACATAAGCATACTTGAGGCATGATTGTAACAGGACCCAGACCATGACAGGCAAGCAGGATTAGCTTGCATTTCTAACATAGATATGCCAGTTCATCATTTTCCAATCACTC
>MIPV01009457.1:11235-21619 GCA_001983365.1 Amanita bisporigera | reverse complement strand
GTAATCCTTTCCATTTATGCGGTTCGTTAGTGCAGAACATTCGAAGATAGACTTCCAACTCTTGGTTGACTCGTTCTGTTTCTCCATCAGTCTGTGGGTGATATGCTGTGCTCATCCTGTGGTCTATTCCTAGCACTTTTCTGATTTCTTGAAAGACTTTTGCTGCGAACTGCGGTCCTCTATCTGAGATGAGCATGTCAGGGAGGCCAAATCGCTTGAAGATCTCGGCAAGGTATATGTTTGCTGTTCCCAGAGTGTTGATTGTTTTGTTGCATGGTGTGAAAATTACCCCCTTTGTAAGGCCATGGTCCACCGTGACCAAAATGGAGTCGAAACTATCTGAAAGGGGTAGATCGGTGATGAAGTCCAGGGTGACTTGTTGAAACGGCCTCGTAGCTTTCGATTGGATTGGTTGATATGCTGGTGTGTTTGGGTGCGTGTTAACCTTCATTTGTTGGCACAATGCGCAACCTTCAATCCATTCTTTTACATGCCTATACATTCCTGGCCACCAATAGTCCCTTTTGAGTAATTCCAATGTTTTGAAATGTCCAGGATGCCCAGATGTAATTGCTTCATGTATTTCCTTGATCAAATTTGCACGCAAGCCATCATGGTCAGGGACATAAACTTTCCCTTGATAGCAAATTAATCCATTCACGTATGCCCAGTCCTGAAGCTGTGATTTGATCGGTGGAGCACGGTGTTTCTCAACTACCTTGATCAGAATTCGTCCAAAATCATCCTTTGACATTGCCTGGAGATCCATTACCAAATCTTCTGCGATCAAATTAATGAATCGCTCAGGAGGTAAAACCATCATTTCTTCCAGCTGTTCCTCATTTCCCATATGATCAGGGCGTCTTGACAGCGCATCAGCTTCAAACATCTTTGTTCCAGGGACATGTTCGATGCGTAGGTTGAATTTGGATAAAAACGAAGACCATCGTGCTTGCCTGGGTGTTAATCGTTGGGGTGTGCGGTAGAATGACAGGTTTTTGTGATCACAGTGTATTATTGTTGTATGCGGTGATCCATGTAGTAAATGTCTCCAAGTTGTGAGTCCTTTGATAATCGCTAGCAGTTCCCAATCGTAGATCTGATAGTTTTGCTCCATTGGGGTTAACGCGTGTGAAATAAATCCACAAGGGTGTAGGGCTCCTGTTTCATCCGCCTGTTTTAACACCGCTCCGATTGCTTTATTAGATGCGTCCGTTTGAAGAATGAATGGTTTTGTCACATCTGGCATCACTAATACTGGCATGGATGCGAACTTTTCCTTTAGTACCTCAAACGATTTCTGTTGCTCTGTGCCCCAAGTGAATGGTACGTCTTTTCTTGTTAGGTCAGTGAGTGGCCTCGTTAGAGATGCGAAATTTCCAATGAATCGTCGATAAAAGTTCCCAAATCCAAGGAATGATTGAACTTGTTTCACTGTAGAAGGGGCTGGCCAATCGGCTATTCCTGCCAACTTGATCAGATCCATCTGTATTCGCCCTGGTTTGATGATCATGCCAAGAAATTCGACTTCTTGTACTGCAAATTTGCACTTTTCGAGTTTCAGGAAGAGATCATTTTCCTGTAATCTCTGAAGCACGTGTTTCATTCATATTTCCAGTTCCTCTTTTGTATCGGCACAGATTAGAAGATCATCCATGTAGATAATGAGCCATCCTTCGTTAATCATATCCTGAAAGTACTCATTCATCATTGTCTGGAATGTCGATGGTGAATTACAGAGACCAAAGAACATTACTGTTGGTTCATAAAGACCCCTGTTTGTGATGAATGTGGCCTTCCATTCGTCTCCTTCTTTGATTCGAACATTGTTGTATCCCCATCTGAGGTCTAATTTCGTAAAATATTGGGCACCAGATAATTTCGTCATTAGATCGGAAACAAGGGGTAGCGGGTAAGCGTTTTTGATTGTCCACTCGTTTAGATATCTGTAATCCTGACAAGGTCTCAAAGCGCTGCTTTCCTTTTTCACAACAAAGAAGAATGGAGAGGCCTGTGGAGATTTTGACAGTCTGATGTATCCTTTTGCAACCTGTTCTGTGATCCACTCATCCAGGGACGATTGTTCCTTCAAAGATAGTGGGTAGATCTTGCTCACTTTCGGAGAGAAACCTTGTTTTAGTTCGATCGCATGATCCCAGGGTCTAGTGGATGGGAATCACTCCGAAGCTTTCTTTTCGAAGACTTCCTTCCATCTATTATATTCTGATGGTAATGTAGTTGGCGGTTTGTCCTTTTTGAGCTGGTGTTCCAGTGATTGGGAGGTTGATGTTTTTACTCTGATCCAGTAATCGTCTTCTCCCCATTGTTTACTGTCAAGGGCCATTTGCCAAATTGGTCGATCATCCTCTTCTTTGATTTGCTCCAGCTGAATCATTTTGTCTTTCCAATTAATCATTGGATTGTGTTTCTCCAACCAGGGAATCCCCAGGATTAGACACTGTTCTCCTAGTTTCGTGATCAAGAACCAATTGTCATACATCATTCCTCCTATGGAGTGGTTGATGCGTGTCCTGTGAGTGATTACTCCATTGGTATTAATTGTTCCATCAGCGTTTCGCACTCGAAGTGGTTTTCGTAATTTTTCTTTCCGTAGGGTTTTCGTGATCTCTTCATCAATAAAATTTCCATCAGCTCCGCAGTCGATTAATGCAGAGGTTTCAGCAGGTAGGTCAGACGATTGAACAGAAATTGAGATTCTTCTATCATTGTTTGATTGTACAGTTACAGAATCGAGTGCTAATTGTTCTAGTCCGTTGGAGGAAGTGTCAACTGCTGCCTGACGCTTCCTGATTAAAAACCCTCCGTTTCAAGTTCATTTAGGAAGGTGTTCCTTTCTTCTTTGGTTAATTCGGCCAGCATTGCCCTGATTGTTTTGATCGAGCCTCCTATTTCCTCTGTCGATTTTTCTTCAGTGATTGAGCGAATATTCCTGCCCTGGGAGGAGGATCCAGATGAGTTATTGCTGCGCTTGGGGCAGTTCCAGGAGATGTGTCCCTGTGTACCGCATCTGAAACATTTCCCTGTTTTCCTGTACTCCTCTTTTTGCGCTTCGGTTAAT
This sequence comes from Amanita bisporigera, assembly GCA_001983365.1. Classification (NCBI taxonomy): domain Eukaryota; kingdom Fungi; phylum Basidiomycota; class Agaricomycetes; order Agaricales; family Amanitaceae; genus Amanita; species Amanita bisporigera. The sequence continues at coordinate 18,540 of MIPV01009457.1, read as the reverse complement.
CGTCCAGTGGGCATAGTGTTAACGGTCCGATTAGCCCCTGTTTGATTACCCCTGTTAGAGTTTCGATTGAAACCAGATCGTTCTCCTGATCTGGATCCTTTTCCCATAAGTCGCATAGTTTCCCAAGCGAAGTGGAGCTGTTCCGCTTTTGTGTATGCGTCGTTCATGGTTTTATAATCCATCTGATGCTCTAAGACTTTGGTAGCAATGCTGTCTGGGAGTTTTTGAACAAAAGCTTGGAGTTGAGCAGTTAATCTGGTGAGGCCAGTGAGCTCTATCAGGGTGTGGAATTTTCGGATGTATTCAGGAACTGAAACTCCCCCTCCTACACCTAGATTGGCTAATTCATTTAGGGCCCTGACTGCGCTATTAATCTCTCCCCAGTCGGTGATGAAACGTTCCCTGAATGTTTCATAATTGTTCCATTGTATTCCCGTCGTTTTTCCTTTGTTGCCATTCAATTCGCCTCAGATGATCGTTTCCCAGTTGTCCAGCTCTAGTCCTAAGCATGCTAGAGTGTATCTGACTTTTTTCTCGTCTTTGCCCTCATAGTTCTTTTCATTGAGAGCGAAGAAATCTTTGAGGGAGTCTAAAAATGACTGCGCCTCAGTTCGTTTTCCTGTGAAGACCCTGATGGGCTGTGGTTTGATATCTCCTTTGGTAACCTCCATTGTGTCGGTCATTTCTTCCTTTGGTTCTTCTTCTTTCTTTGGTTCTTCGTCCCTTTTTTCCTTGCAGAATTGGTACCAGGCTGTGACAGTTTCGGGTGGTGCTGCAAAAAATGCTGCTCCTAGACTAAGTTTATGGTATGGTGCGAATTCTGTCCACCAGGTGGCTTCTGGTTCGGTGATGGGCTTTTCTAGGAGGAGGTGCTTAACTTTGTATTCTTGGTTATACCACTCGATCCAAAGTTTCCTAGGTAATTCTTTGTCTGGGTCTCCTGCTTCGTATTCTCCTGTAAAATAGCTTTTGTCGATAGGGATATTCTTCTTTACTCCTTTCCAACACCACTGGTTACTGAGTATGGAAAAGAAGACTTCGGTTCTTTCGAGATAGAAGTTTCCGTCAAAAGCGACTGCTCCGTTAGGAGGTCTTTTTTTCTTTGAAGTTCTTGGGATCAATGATGTCTTTTGCTAGTGATGATGCACTGAGCGGTTCCTTGAGTTCCAACTTATGTTATGGATGATGCCTTCTTCGTCGTACTTAGAAACAACGAACAGAATCTCGGTCTGCTCCCAGTCGTGACGACTACTGATAGAACAATGAGGACGCTAAGTCTGATGATGACGAAGGCCCTTAGGTCGATGCGTTCAGCGATGATTCAGAGGCTGAGAGGAAGGTAAGATTCGTCTAAGTTGGAACTGAGGTACTACTGTACAAGAGAGGTCCTTATATACGTTTAGAGAACAATAGAAATGATGAAAAAGGAAGAAGGCCGTGGCTACTTAAGAAGGAAAGATGAAAGTAACTACTAAATGGAAATAACGTCCAAGGCAATGCGTATAGTAATGATGTTGATGTAACTAGGATAAGTCTGTCTGCTGAGTAACAAGGATGACGGAGAAAGAAAAGAAACTGTAACAGGAGCCAGTAAGTCCCAAATTGGACTCCCTCAATAGATACAGTGTATTGGACGTTTGTGAACTAACATCAGAAAAAGTTGAATCCGAGTCCTCAAGGGACTTGGAAACAACTCCGCAGAAGGTGGTCTCTAGTGCGAAAGTACAGGAGCGTGGCAGGGTGGTTAAACCTGTGCTTAATTCCTCTAAAAACCACAGACGAGTCAATGCAGGGACGCATTTTGTTAGAACCATTGGATTAAAAGAGGAAATTTTAATGAAAATAGGACTTGAGACGTTAGATACACATGAAAAACATGAGCAAACAGCACTACTGGACTCAGGAGCGACGGGTTTGTTTATGAATAAAGAATTCGCAAAAAAAATGAACTTTAGGTTAATTCCCTTAGCACGACCTATCCCAGTTCGTAACATAGACGGGACCCATAACGAAGGTGGTATGATTAAACATGAAGTCGATTTAATCATGAGCTATCAAGGACACCAAGAAAGGGCCACGTTCGAAATCTGCGAACTAGGAAAAACAGATGTAATCATCGGATCAACATGGTTACAAAAACACAATCCAGAGATTAACTGGATTACAGGGGAAATTAACCTCACACAATGCCCACAATCATGTGGACACAAACAAAGAGAATGGACCGCAGAGCGGGAGAAATTAGCATGTACAGCAGAACATTGGGAGTCTCTGCAGTACCTATGGGAAAAAGAACGAGAATTAGATTTTGCCTACTGGCTAGAGCAAAAACTAGTTAAAGACAAGGAAATGACATATATGGAGGAAATCAAACATCCTCGCAATTACGGACATGGAAACAAATATCCATTCCTCCCTATATTCCCACCACAATCACCAAAGGCTGGATCTTTTATAAAAGAAATAAACGAACTAAAAAAACTTAGCCCCAAAGAGATGGTACCTTCAAAATACCATCAATATATAAAAGTATTCGAAAAACCAGCATCAGAATGTATGCCAGTTCGAAAACCATGGGATCACGCTATTGATCTCAAACAAGGTTATGAACCCCGAAAAGGAAAGGTGCATCCTTTGTCACCTGATGAACTACAAGAAGTACAAGACTTTGTAGAAGATCAACTAAAAAAGGGATACATCAGACCCTCAAAATCACCACAGATGTCACCAGTCTTTTTCGTAAAAAAGAAAGATGGAAAGAAACGAATGGTACAGGACTACTGTTACCTTAACGAATGGACAATTAAAAACAATTATCCATTACCGTTAATATCAGAACTCGTAGACCAAGCTGGTAAAGCCAAGCATTTTACCAAATTAGATTTACGTTGGGGGTACAACAACGTACGAATCAAGGAAGGCGATGAATGGAAAGCCGCCTTTACCACACCAGAAGGAGCATTCGAACCGGTGGTTATGTTTTTTGGATTAACCAATTCGCCGGCTACTTTTCAGGCAATGATGAATGATATCTTCAGAGATATGATTAACACAGGAAAGGTTATCATATACATTGACGATATTCTTATCTTTACAAAAACCAAAGAGGAACATACAGAAATCGTACTAGAAGTACTCCGCAGGTTGCAGGACAATGACTTATATGTAAAACCAGAAAATTGCGTATGGGATGTAGAAGAGGTAGAATTCCTAGGGGTAATCATTGGCCCTAAAGGAATTCGTATGGATCCAAGCAAAGTAGAAGCTATACAGAAGTGGCCAGTACCCACTTGTGTCAAAGATGTACAACGCTTCTTAGGATTGGCAAACTACTACCGCAGATTTGTCAAAGACTTTGCAAAAATTGCACAACCTCTACACGGATTAGTGCGCAAAGATAAAAAATGGGAATGGACGGAAAAAGAGCAAAATGCTCTAGAAACTTTAAAAAAAACCTTTACCGAAGAACCTTTATTGGTTGCCCCAGACTCAAACAAAAAGTTCAGAATAGAGTCTGATGCCTCGGACTTTGCTACAGGAGGTGTTTTATCAATGTTATGTGATGATGACAAATGGAGGCCATCAGCATATTTGTCCAAAACCCTCAATGACACCGAGAGGAATTATGATGTCCACGACAAAGAAATGTTGGGCATTATGAGATGTCTCGAGACATGGAGACATTACTTAGAAGGAGCAAAGGAAGAATTCGAGATTTGGACAGATCATAAAAATCTCGAATACTTTATGAGTGCAAAAAAGTTGAATAGACGCCAAGCCAGATGGGCTTTATATCTTAGTCATTTCAACTTCAAAATTATTCATAAAGCAGGTTCTACAATGGGAAAGGCGCTGTCCAGGAGGCCAGACCATAAAGAGGGAGTGGATAGTGACAACAAGGATGTGACTCTGTTAAAACCAGAGTTTTTCAAAATTGCAGCCTTGCAGCAAGGTCACTTGTTAATTGATGGAGCAGAAAAGGACATCTTAGCAAAGATCCGAAAGTCAGACGCTAAAGATAAAGAAGTGGTTAAGGCAGTAGAAGCAATGAAGAAGGCAGGCGTTAAAAGGATTAACGCAGGAGAATGGCAGATGGAACAAGAACTTGTCCTATGGAGAGGAAAAGTATACGTTCCAAAAGACGAAAAATTACGAATGGAGATAGTACGACTCCATCACGACACACCCATTGCAGGACATGGGGGACAGTGGAAGACGATTGAACTTGTCACAAGAAATTATTGGTGGCCAGGAGTCACTAAATTTGTTAAAAAATATGTCGCCGGATGTGACAAATGCCAAAGGAGTAAAAACTTCCCAGAACCACCAGCAGGGAAACTTATGCCAAACTCTGCCCCAAGTCATCCATGGACGCACATCTCTGCAGATTTTATCACGAAACTGCCAGAATCACATGGACACAACTCCATATTGGTAGTATGTGATAGAATGTCCAAAATGGCACATTTTATACCCACATCCGAGGAAACGTCAGCACAAGGATTGGCAACATTGTTCAGGGATCATATATGGAAACTCCATGGTCTCCCTGAATCAATAATATCCAATCGGGGGCCTCAATTCGCCACACAAATGATGAAAGAATTGAATGAAATGTTAGGCATTTCCACGGATTTGTCTACAGCTTTTCATCCACAGACGGATGGACAAACGGAATGAATGAATCAGGACTTAGAACAGTACCTGAGAATTTTTATAGACCATCGCCAAGAAAATTGGTCGGGATGGCTTGCTATTGCTGAATTTAGCTACAATAATAAAATTCAGGCATCAACCAAGGAAACACTGTTTTTCGTAAACTATGGAAAACACCCAAGAATGGGAATTGAGCCCAGAAGAGGGGGTAGTCATCCTGCAGCCAGCGACTTTGCCATGAAAATGAAAGAAATTCATGACGAAACACAAGCAGCCCTGCGAAAATCACAGGATGACATGAAGCTGTATGCAGACAGAAAAAGATCAGAAGCTCCACAGTACAAAGTGGGAGACAGAGTATGGTTATCCACCAAGGATTTACAACTTTCAAACAGACCTACACGAAAGTTGGCAGAACGATGGATTGGACCATACCTGATCAAACGAATCATCTCTGCAAATGCAGTCGAACTCGATCTACCTTTTTCACAACAAATCCATGCAGTTGTGAATGTTTCCCGATTACATCCTTACATCAGACCAATGAAGGGACAAAAAATAGCACTGCCACCACCAGTCGAAATAGACGGTGAGAAGGAATACGAAGTAGAAGAAATTGTGGATGTACGATTAAAAAGAAACAAGATGGAGTATCTTGTTAAACGGAAAGGTTACACGGCAGAACACAATTTGTGGGAACCTAAAGAAAATTTACAAAACTCAAAAAAGAAAATAAAGGACTTTTATAATAAATATCCAGGCGCCATTCGAGTCATTGACAAAAAAATCTTTGACAGTTTAAACTTCAAAAAATATGAGAACTTTACAGAATACCAGGGTCCAATAATTTCCAGAATTGATGTCAATGCAGTAGCAGAAACTGCGCAATGGGAGGAAAATTGGAGGAAATGGAAAGGAACAGAACTGTTGACACAGTTAAACGAACCATCAGATCAAGATGGTCCATGCGATTGTACCGGTTGTGACAATTAAAGAGACAAAAAAGAATGGGCCCTGGAGTAGGGCCTTAAACTGCTTCCATCAGTTGTTAAAGGTCGTACTCAGCCTTCCCAGTCAAACATGGGCAAGAACAAACGTAACAACCGTAAAACAAAAACAAACATTCTTCACCTTGGAGGTTACTCCAATGTGTCACACCAATGCACCGGATTTTCTCGCTGTCAACACGAAAACACACCACCTTTACCTACTCCTCCCTGTCACCCTCAACCTCGCATCACCATGTCCCACACCGTCAAAATGTGGGTGGAAAGAGTCCAAGCTGGACAAGACCCGTGGTTGCTGTCAGCACCAGCATTCAATGCCTGGCAGCACTACATGTATCTCAAAAGAAATGGTTTGGACAGATATGTATCCATGGAAAACTCTTAAGGCACTCATCTGGAAGCTGAGCCTTGAAGAGGGGGTACTGTCATGACTCGAAACTTTTCGATTTTTCACTAAGACATTTTTATTCCTTTCCTTTGTTTTGATCTAAGGTTGTAGCTAAACATTGTAGATAAGATAACGATTATCTAATCAGCACTAAGATTAGATAACGATTAGATTAGATACCGGAGCTCGGCCTTGCTTATGTAGTTACACTTATGCATACGGACTTACTTTCCTGCTTACATGTTTCTCTTTACATAAAAGTGCAGCAATGTGCAGCTAGGGTTATACAGCCTTTAGGGCTATGCACAGACCATGTACTTAGGTATATAAGACATGCAATCCAGCACCCAGAGTTCTCTTGGGTTTTCCCCTTGTAAGCTCTAGCCTCCTCTCTCTCAGTTTAACTGTTGGGGCCCTAAGTTGTCACGACAAGGGTAGTCCTGATAAAGGAGGCTCGATCAAAATGATCAGAGCAATGTTGACCAAGTTAACTGAAGAAGAAAGGAACACCTTCATAAATGAACTCGAAATGGAGGGTTTTTAATCAGGAAGTGTCAGGCAGCAGTTGACACTTCCTCCCATGGACTAGAACAATTAGCACTTGATTCTGTAATCGTACAATCAAACAATATCAGAAGAATCTCAATCCCTGTTCAATCATCCAATCTACCTGCTGAAACCTCTGCATCAATTGACTGCAGAGCTGATGGAAATTTTATTGATGAAGAAATCATGAAGAAACTACAGAAGGAGAAATTACAAAAACTGCTTCGAGTGCAGAATGCCGATGGAACAATCAATACCAATGGAGTAATCACTCACAGAACGTGCATCAATCATTCCATAGGGGGAACAATGTACGATAATTGGTTCCTAATTATGAAACTAGGAGAACAACATCTAATCTTGGGAATCCCCTGGTTAGAGAAGCATAACCCAATGATTGACTGGAAAAGTAAAATGGTTCAATTAGAGCAAATTAAAGAAGAAGATAACTGGCCAATTTGGCAAATGGCACTTGACAGTAAACAATGGGGAGAAGACGATTATTGGATCAGAGTAAAAACATCAACTTCCCAATCACTGGAGCACCAGCTCAAAAGAGATGAACCACCAACTACCCTACCATCAGAATACAATGAATGGAAGGAAGTCTTCAAAAAGAAAGCCTTGGAGTGATTCCCATCAACTAGACCCTGGGACCACGTGATTGAACTGAAACAAGGATTCTCTCCCAAAGTAAGCAAGATCTAT
>MIPV01009453.1:11277-25368 GCA_001983365.1 Amanita bisporigera | reverse complement strand
GACGGAAAAAAGGCCGCGTAATGACAAGAGGAGAGTCCCTGGCAGGGACGGTATTCTGCATCGTTTGAGGTGACTGTCCACTAGACGCCGAAAATTATCAAAAACGGCACCGATACTATTGCACTATACAATAATACCTTCTGCGTCTATGTCTTCCACTTGCGTCGTTAGCTGCTTCACTGCACCATGCAGCCGCTCCACACCCGAGTTCAAGTCAACCGAAAGAGATTCTACCGAGGATATTGCAGAGTCGATATGCGATAGTTGCTCTTTTATAGTTGGGGGTAGAGGCTCGGGACACACCGACTGTGAAAGCGAGTAAGACCACGGTTGGGAGAGAAGATTCGGAATGTACCTCAATGTCGTCCAAATTCCTACCACTACTTAACATTTTTCGAATAGCATTCCGAAGAGTTAGATGAGGTTGAAAATTGCTTTCGTCCGTAACATATTCTAGTTGATTCTCCTCACAGGTAGCGAGTATCCTACTCTGATAAATTGCGTCAATTACTCAGGAACTGAATTAAAATGCGATACCTTACTGACGTCCAATAAAGGACGCACAACCCATTTATTCATTCCACCGAATCCTGCCCATCCAAGAGAATCTTCGCCCTTCTCCTTGTCGAAATAACCCATACCCCAACGCCGACATGACCGCATTCCACCACCTCCCAACTCCGTCGTTCCCATTCCAAAACGCATAAGAGCCGTCTCGACCTGATCGTCTGCATGGTGCCCAAACGCGATTACATTGACGGGACCGTCGCGCTCGGGAGGAACCGAATTCATGCATCGGTACAACATTTCGTATCTCGCCAACCTAGCCGTGTTTTCAAACGCCTCCTTCTGTGGCATGGGACGCGTCGGAAATGGTGGGGTCGACCAGGGGATCTTGGTCGTAGCGTGTTCAACACCGGGAAGTGAGCGAGCGTATTTAGCGCACGATTCAGCCATGGAGGCGGAAGAGGGTTGGAGGTCATGGTCCACTGTCATGGATATGAGATGGCGTGGAAGCGCATCTTTTTCCTCCTGTCGTGCGGGATCCGAGAGGTAACGGTGGAGAAGGAAAAGCAGACAGGTCGAGTCGGGACCACCGGAATTCGCGACGGCTGTTCAAAAAATTGTTCGTAAGCGCGTCAGGCCGGACTGTACGCGGAATACTTGCCTATCGCTTTCGACCAGCCGGTTGGCGGTCTACACTTGGTGAACCAGTGCTTGAATTCATCCTTGGATATGGCGAGCACACGCCGGCTCGCGGGCATCGCGTCGTGAGAAACCACAAATGCCCGACACGCCCTACCAACTCACGACCTCCATCCGCTACGACCGCAACCTCTGCATTGACAATGATAACGCAGATGGACCCACACCCTTTCTATTGCTCAACTACCACTACCTTCGACTTTTAGACGCAGCCGATCGCCATGGTTGGCAATACGCTAAAGCTGCGCTAAACTACGACTCTCTTAAATCAGCATGCGAGAAAGCCGCACAGGCATCTGAAGCTCGCGGCGAACGCGCAGACCAACTCAGGGTATGGTCTTTTTTCTTTTTTTTTTCCACAGTAGCAGCAGCAGACGATCATCGCGAACATCATGCAGATTCGCGTCTTGCTGACAGAACAAGGCGTCCTCACGGCCACCGCATCCCCGGCATACAATCTCCCAGCAGATCCATTTATTGCTGCGCGATTCAAACCAGATTCGGGCACTGACCGGGACCCCCCAGGGCTCATCTGGTCCGTCCGAATCGACACGCAGCCGACACCAGCCTCTATCTTCACCTCGACCAAAACTACGCGTCGAGGGCAGTACGACGCTGCTCGCTCTCGAGCCGATTTGCTTCCTCTGCCACAAGCGACCACGCCGGAAGATGTTTTATTGTACAACCCACAAGGGGAAATCACAGAATCGTCCGTCTCCAATGTTGCTTTATATCGTGATGGGAAGTGGTTGACGCCGCCTCTGAGTGCTGGCGGTCTCAAGGGCGTTATCAGGCGCTGGCTTCTCGAGCATGGTCTCGTCGAGGAAGCTGAGAAAGGTGTGCTCATGAAAGATAGCGTCCAAGCTGGAGATTGGATCCTATTATCCAATGGTGTCAGTGGATGTCGACTGGGGAGGGTTGAAATTTGATTATTACTAGAAGCAACGGATGAATATATTGTAACGCAACGATACATAGTACAAGATAGCGAACCGCTCTATGTCCATTCACCGTCCCTTGTCCGTCTGTACACGTAACGTTGGACGACTATAGGAAAACGAGTTGTGAAGATTAGGTGCAAAAATGACGAAGGACTATGTAAGTGATAGTAAAATATACCGTCACTGTAGGACGTGCCGACGTTGTGGCCATTATGCAAGAAGACAATCAAGAAATCAATAGCTAAGACTGCGAAGGTTGAAAGCATGGCAAAAACAAAAAGTATCGGAAGAAAAAAATAGATGCGAACTCTTCACTAGGTAACCAAAGATATGGGAGCAGGCCCCACATCCAGTAATACTGGCGCTGCCTTTACTTTTGGAGAGAGATTGAATCCACATACCATCTGCAATCTGCGAACATTCCCGAGCTAGTAGCCCATGAATCGTTGTGAACCAGATTGGGATGGACTAGGACTGGGGTGTCTCATGACACTTTGGTGCATGGCCTGCGTCGTTGGCATACCATATTGCGATCCCATGCCCATGCCCATGCCCATACCCATGCCCATCCCCAATTGCATCTGCAACATCGGGTTCATCTGTGGCATTTGATATGCCATTGGACTCGGTGAATTGGATAGTCCAAATGCGCCTTGTTGCGGCTGCAGAGATTGAGGAACGGCTGCTTGAATTTGAGGAGAATGGATAGCCGAGCTAGCTTGTGCAGGCGAGGATGGTGTACCCCCTTGTGTCTGCATTTTTTGCAACGATTGTAGCTATATTGCAAGAGTCATTAAGTGTGAAATCCTGTTATGATGGCATACTTCGTAGAATGCAAAATCTTGCAATAGGGATGTCTTTGCTGGGTGAGTATGGAAAATACGTAGCATTTCTTGCCCTGCATCAGGTAGCAACTCTTGGGTGTCTCGAGAATTCGTCACGGGCTTTCGTTCCTGTGTATTACTACCATAGCGTCAGCAACTCCATTCAAACTGGAGGACGGTCAGTTCCTCACTTCAGTTTGATATGCCGAAGGTTCACATTCGGTATATCTCGAACAAATATCCATTGGACTTTGAAGACGCCCTTCCATTTATCGGACGCCCACACCGTACTACTTCGCGTGTAATCAACCTATACCAGAGCATACGCAAAATTTTCCAGTTGAAGAATTGATAAAGACGTACAGGTGTAAGCATTTCTGCCATGCCGCAGAAATGTCCACTAATAAGATTTATTCAAATTTACTCAGGTACAACGATACAAATGTTTACCTTGCGTTCACGCTGAAAAACAAGTAGACTGGCCCGCGTCCATTTGCCTCTTTGAAAGCTTTGTCCAGTCTTTTATTACCAGGGTCTGTTGAACTCCAAATTTCGTATTTGAGAGACTTGTGTACGTCGTCTTCAGTGTAAGACTTGATTACGAAATATCGAGCCTTAAATAGGCTGTCAGTCAAGGCTGCGGCATCAACGGAATAACCATACAAAGGCAGGCTTGGTGTCAAAATCAAGCGGATTATATCCTTTTGCTGCAATCAAAGAAGGTACATCGATAGGTGCAGCGAGGAAGCCTGGAGCGGGAGTTTGACCCGAACTGGACTGTTGCTGTTGCTGCCCATATGGCGCGACGTTCAATCTTGGCTGTTGCATGTACTGCCCTTGTGCCTGAAACCCAGATCCACTGCCCGAGCTTCCGTTTTTCCCATGTTGGCTTGTCCCTTGCTGGTAGCCATACTGCACGTTCGAGCTCGATGTGCTCAAACCACGGCCCTTTTGGTCCCAAGAGCTTCGCTCACTGCTAGTGGGAGCATAAGAACCCCGTCCTTGCGAAAGCGGCGTCTGACGTCCATCATACTCAGTCATGAATTGACTCTTCCCGCCCCCGTTGCCGTTATTGCTTCCGTTGCTGCCGCGTCTGGATCCCATAACGTGAACAGGTGGCGGGTAGGGGGGATTGAACCGGGGAGGATGGACGCTTTGTCCCCCTGGGTTATAATTCTGTGTCATAGATTGACTGCTTGAAAGTTCCAGAGCAGATAAGGCAAGCTGAACATCATCGATGGAAGTACCATTGCCGGGATAACCAGAACTGCGCCATTCATTATTGGGGGTCCAGGGAGACGCACGACCCATGGGAGGACTTGAAGGGTATTGGTTCGACTGTTGCTGGCGTACGAAGTAGTCGTCATCATACGAATTATACGTGCCAACGTCTTCGGCGCTCTGACTGTAATCTTCCTCCTGATTATGCTCAGCCGGTTCTGGTGGAGTGGCATTGTGGGAGTGTGTTGGCGCAGCAGATTGCAATGTTCCCGAGCGCTTGAGTGCTCCTTTGCGGGAACCTACAGTAGCAGCACCATATGTTAGCGACACATGTCGACGAACGCCTGATCCTGCGGGAGGTGAAGGCTCATGAGCCGTATTTGAAAAATGAGGTGACAATGGGGAGGTGGCAGATTGTGCTTCCACAGTTGCGGATCGCTGTTGTATTGCAAACTAATCAATTGTTACAATTTAATGTGAATAGGACAAGCGTACATCGTCGTCTTGTACAGAATAGCTTCCAATGTTCCAGGGTTCTTCGTCGCCTTCGTGACCAGCGATGGCTGCTAAAGAGTTAACTGTCTTCGGGGTCCTGTTGCCCGTCCTCGAGCCATGAGCTAGACGAGAGGGACCGTCAGCAATCCCGGCACATAGAACTGGCCGACGTCTAAACGTTTTGCATACCTCGATGATACTTGGTCGGCAGCGAGCTCTGCCTATGGAGGGAAGTCTTCTCGCCAACGGCACCGACGCCGCCGACCCAATCCTCATCTACGGGCTCATCTTCGGTGGAGAAGGGCTGATCAGCGACTTCTTCAGAGATCGATTCCCTTGCGGCAGCCCTTGCTGAGCGCGAAGAGGCAGAGATTGTGTGGTGACGCCTGACTGAGCCGCCGATGTTGGGGGGCGAGGGCGGGATGGGCGGAAGGGGAGGATTGGAAGACTGGGAGGACATACAAGCGGACGCTGCAGGCGACGTGAAGCGTGACCAATCCTTGAATTTTGCTTTATTTTGTCGATCACAAAAACAGTTGAAAATCATCCATGATCTCATCCGCGTGAGCGTGCCGCAGCATATACCTATGTCCACTATTCTCTGCACTCGTCTGCAGCCTCGTCCATTCTTCTCTCGTTTCTCTCATGCTCGCCGTCTACTTGCAACAGACACACCTCAAGGTCCTACCAGATTGCGCTACACTTTGCGCTACACCAGCTACTTCTGTGCATCCGCTTTGTCTGGCTTCTTCTTGCTCGGGGCAGGCATTCTTATCCACGATGCACTTACATACACGGACAAACACATGGACCGCGTCCCAGTGTCGCCCCTTGCCCTTCACCCAGAAACAGGCGGCCCCAAGAACCTGCCAATTGTCCGCGTCCAGGTAAGCGACGAGGAAGATGAAGATGCCAAGAAGATCGCAAGGCGGCCGAAACTTGTGATCGTAGGCGGAGGTTGGGGCGTATGTCGCTCGATCGCACCGGTTGTCTCGGTCCTCATGTATCCAATAGGCTATGAGTGTTATTCAGAACCTGCATCCGGCTGACTATCATGTAACAATCGTCTCAACGGACACATTTACTACATTCACTCCTTTACTCCCATGTATGCGCTCAGACACGGATCAATCCTTCTAGACTGATGACCAACTCAGCCGCTGCCGTTGGCACGGTTCAGGTACGCTCCCTGGTGGAGCCCATAAGGAAAATAATCGCGCGTTTGCATGGTCATTTTGTCCAGGGCAAGGCCGTTGATCTTGTCATGTCTGAGCGCTTGCTGGAAGTCGAAACTGTCGATTCAGATAGTAAAAAATCGAACATCTATGTACCGTAAGTCACTTTATTTCGTGTTTTCCCTTTGTCTTACTTCGGCAAGCTACGATAAACTTGTCATTGCTGTTGGCTCCACGTCGGCTACACATGGCGTTTCCGGGTTGGAGCATTGCTTCCAGCTCAAAACCATACGAGATGCGCAAGTCATACGTCGGCGCATCTTGGGTATGTCCATCTGTTGTTTGCAGTGGTTCCATCTAAATAATTAATCATCCCACAGATAATTTCGAAAGCGCGAGTTTGCCCACGACAAGTCCCGAAGAACGTAAACGCCTCCTCAGCTTTGTGGTCTGCGGTGGTGGACCCACTGGCGTTGAAGCCGCAGCGGTAAAATCCAACGAAACGCATATTTATTGTGATTGAGCTCTCCGCAACAGGAAATATACGATCTTTGCCAAGAGGATATCATGAATTATGTATGCCAAGCTCAGTTTTTTTGTCTCACGCCTGATATGTTGCAGTATCCAAAAATTTGTAGGGAAGAAGTCAGCATACATGTTATTCAATCGAGAGAGCACATTCTGAATACCGTGAGTAATTGCCGATGCTGGTACGAATGGACCTATGCATTGAATTGTCGCAGTATTCAGAAGCCATCAGCCACTATGCTGAGGTATGCCCCACCATTAAATTTGGTTCACAGGAGCTAACTTGTGGCGCTAGCAAAAATTCAAAAGAGATGGCGTAAATCTGATCACCTTGGCACGGTGAGTGTTTGAGTGAATTCCCGGCATTTCAACTCAGATTGTCGCAGCGTAAGCGCCGTGGGGCCGGACAAGGTGACATATACTACCAAGGACCCCGACGGTACGGTTCGTAAGTACGAAATACCAACAAATTTCACACTTTGGTCCACTGGAATTGCGATGAATCCATTCACTGAGAAGGTGACAAACTACTTGCCCAACCAGGTGCACAGGAAAGCTATTGAAGTAGATGCATACCTTCGAGTCAAAGGTGCCCCACGTGGCGAAGTGTACGCCATTGGAGATTGCGCCACGGTACGTCTGACGACCTGGTGCTTGCAAAACCCGCTCGTGGCTCATTTTACCAAAGATTGAGACTTCAATCATCGATCACTTCATAGAACTAGTGGACGAAGCTGACAAAGATAAAAATGGCATGATTGATATGGGCGAGTGGGAATTCATGGGTGAGCTAAATGGCTACGCGACTATCGCAATTAACGATCATAGTGGGGAAAATCAAAAAACGCATTCCAATGGCCGAAAAGCATTTGCAAAAGGTGAGTTTCTTCCGGTTGCGCAATGCACTTTCACATTAGGATTAGGTTAAAGAACTATTCAAACGATACGACACCGACGCAGATAACAGCCTCTCTTTGAACGAACTACTGGCACTGCTGCAGGATATCGGGAGTCAAATCACCGCACTGCCTGCCGTGAGTTCCTCGATACATATGAGGTCTTTGGCGAGTCAGTGAGCTTGGTTATACAGACCGCGCAAGTAGCATCACAACAGGGCAAATATGTTGGTAAAATGTTACACGAATTCGCACACAAGTCAGAAACGTTGAAGGCCAATGATATCACTACTGAGATGGCGGATGAAACGCTTGGCGATCCATTCCGATACCGCCACCTTGGTAGCCTGGCTTACATAGGCAATGCTGCTGTGTTTGACTTTGGGGGTTTGTCGCTTACCGGCGGACTGATTGCAATGTATGCATGGCGCAGCATTTATTGGAACGAGCAAGTATCGGCTAGAACTAGAGCACTTCTGATGGCCGACTGGATTATTCGGTATGTCGGTTCTCTTTCGCAGATTGTCCTCGTAAACGAAACAATCCTAGGGGTATTTGGGGACGTGATCTCTCCAAGCTTTGAAATGTTCTTGAACCGAAGCAAGACTCATGTAGCTTAGAATGGGTGTAATACCAGATTCATCATCGCTTGATATAAACAATGGTTGGCTATGTGTTATCACCTGGTCCATTTCCAAATCCGAACGCCACCCTTTCTCTTATTATCGCCCTCCCAATGACGTCCCCTCCTCCTCCACACTTCGGTGAATCCCTGGTCGATGAATAGCCTTTCAACACCTTCCTCCTCCAACAGGCAGCCAAAGAATATGAGATAGGTGGGCCATTCATGTCTCCATGGATATCGCCCGTCAGGTGCTGGTTCGGCCAGCCTTCCTGGAGCGGTTGCTGGATAGGGAGAAAGTGGGAAAGATACGTTGACCGTTGGCGGAAAATAGATCTGTAGATAGGATATCGGGGAACCGTAGAAGACGTCTGTCTGGTCACGATAGTGAGCCAAGTCTTGTCCACTGTCGTGTCAGTCAGAGTGCCGTTGTGGATAACTGCAAGTGAGACATCACGCACTGCAAGGGAGGCTCGCAACCTAATTCCCACAGTCGACCATAAGCAAGCTCTTCTCGGTGAAGGTAGGCTTGGCCTGGCATGGAATGACAAGGCATCAGGAGGCCAGCCGTTGTGTTTTTTAAAGTGTGGCGAGGAAGCGAGCGGAGAAACGAAATGGCGCTAATCGGTGCGCTGCAGTAGAAAAGTACGACGTAAAGAGATAGAGGACATGTCAACATTAACCACACTAGATATCGCAGGGGTATCGTAACATTTAGCCGTCTGGCGAGCACGGGTAGAGGCTTGGTTTTTCTTTGCCGCTTCACACTTATTGATGACGTTGTGAGATCGTCGAGGGACTTGGTAGCCAGGACATGTAGGAGAGGTAAAAGTGGGTGGATGAACCGCCACTCTTTGTGGCCAGCAAGTGAATAAATCCCAATAGTCCAAAATACAGCTTCCGTCATAGTTCGCAAAGCGATGGCTTTCTTTGATTTGACGGAGGTCCACATACCATGCAGAACGAATGGGAGAGACGTTGTGCATAGTATAGGCAAGCCTTGGGAGAGATAGTAGTGCCAGGAGCTCAAGCCGTAGAACAGGGATACGGAAGATAAATTGGTGATAACGAAGTTGAGAGGTGTGCAAGTAAGCTTGCCGTAATAAATAGAATCGAAGAGCGTTAGCGTTGCTAAGGCACATGCACTATGAAAAATCAGTTTACTGTCATATCAGTTCACTGCATCGTAATACCCTGTGATTACTCCATCTTGTATGACAGATTTGACGAGGCGTTTATAAGGCAGAAGAATCGAAAGAAGTTTTGCAGTGAGGTAGATCCAAATGATGGCATTAGTGGGTCGGACCATACACGCCAAAGATGCGAAAATAAACATAATGCGGAGGCGAGACCTATTCCTGGATATGCAACAAAGGCGATGTGGACGGGTGCAACGTACCGCTGGAAATAGACGTTCGGGCTTGAGAAAGCGGTAGCATCCCACGGATAATGGGCAAATGCAATTGTCGTCAGCGATGTCTCAAGCGAATTTGACAAGGATCGCGACAGAGCCAGAGCATGGAAAAAGCAAGTCAAGGATAGAAATAGCTTTGCCACTGGCGTTCAGACAGACGTTTATCATAAAGAGCTTGACGCACAGCGATGGGGACGCAACGTTCACCGAGCACTCTCCTTGTAAGACGACCAAGCCAGATGTCGGTGAGGGAAGCAAGACATCCGTGCAATACACGGGGACAGGCAATCTATCCGATTGGTTCACGCGACGGATGGGGCGACATGGTCAGCGACGCACGTACCAGAAGCCAGTCGCCCAGTGGACCTGCTTCTGCAAGACCGGTTGCCCTCAGGAGCGCGTAGAGGGGGATATTGAGGGAGGGATAGAGGATGGAGCGGATGGGGGTGGAGGTGAGCCATTCCCAGGTGAGGTGTCCGTAGCCAAAGACGATGCGATGGGCAGGCTCGAGGGACTGGAAATACTCGTCTGGCTGGAAGAAGGAGCGGGTGACTAGCGCGACGGCGATGCGGAGGACACACGCGCCGACGTCCATGCGGGGTTGTGGCTGTGTTGTCGTTGTATATGGGTGTGTGGTCTTATGTAGTTGCGCGTTTGGCGTGTGAGCCACGCGTAGCTTGCCGTCCTCCATCGTAGCCGAGGTGAGTGTTTTGTTCGTTCGCCTCCGCTTCCTACACTCTCGCACCCCTCACCTCCCCAATGCCTCCATCAGGCCTTGCTACTCCTTTATCCAAGCACCCTTCCCTCCGTCCTCATCTGGCCCCGCACCCTACATTATCTCGCCATGCCTGACGCTGACTCGACCCGAAAGCGCTCTCGTTCCCCCTCCGATAGCGAACACCACAAAAATAAGCGCGCAAATACCGGCGCTGCAATTCCGTCGAATGACGCCCCCGCCTCCAACCCTGTCACGGCCGCACCAGACTTCAAAATGAATGATGCGCCTATTGCAAATGACGACAATGTCTCCTCGACTCCTACTTCAAACCAGTCTGACAAATCAGGTGACAACAAGAGTGCTTCTACGATCGTCAACGGTGACAAATCTAGTTCAGCAACCACTTCAGCAGCACCTTCTATATCCTCGTCTGCGCCGCCTCCCTCGCCGTCTGCTCAGATCCATATGCGGTGTCTGATCGTTACACAGGATGCCTCCATTATCATCGGTAGGGGAGGCGCGCATGTCAACGAAATTCGCGAGAGAAGCGGCGCTCGTGTCGTCGTATCCGAAAGCATACCTGGAAATCCTGAGCGAATACTGAATGTCAGTGGCCCACTTGATGCGGTATCCAAAGTTCGTCTTTCTATCATAAATATATGCGCGCGTTTATTCTGGTTCAAAGGCATTTGGTCTCATCGTACGTCGTATCAATGATGAACCATTTGATGTGCCATCTGTCCCTGGCAGCCGCGCCGTAACTATCAAATTCATGATACCCAATTCGCGCATGGGCTCGGTTATTGGTAAACAGGGTTGCAAAATTAAAGAAATTCAGGAGGCGAGTGGTGCTCGATTGAACGCGAGCGAAGGCATGCTTCCGGGTTCTACAGAGGTATCGACATAAGTTTGGATATGCCATAACTGATTTTCACAATGGGTTATTAGCGAGTTCTCAGCGTGGCTGGCGTCGCTGATGCGATTCACATTGCTACATACTACATTGGCAACATCCTGATAGAAGCTCAGGAGCGGATGCCTCAGGCCTCTCATTCAGTCTACCGGCCTGGAAGTTCTCGTCGTCCGATCCATGCCGGGTCCTCCTACGTACCTGGCTACGGCCCATATGGCCCACCTCCCCCGCCTCCTCCACACCATCCACCTCAACAATTGCAGACTCAGCAAATATATATTCCGAATGATCTCGTCGGCTGCATCATAGGCAAGGGAGGAAGCAAAATCAATGAGATTAGACATATGAGTGCCAGTCAAATTAAAATCATGGAGCCAGGAGCGGTCGGTGTCGGAGTGAATGGAACAGCTCCTGCAGGAGGAGAGGGAGAACGCTTAGTTGTCATCACGGGCCAGCCAGCCAACATACAGATGGCAGTTCAGCTTCTGTACCACGTAGGTTCATGCTTCTCGGCTCGCAATATGCTGCTTATACGCGAAACAACCTAGCGGTTGGAACAGGAGAAGCAAAAGCAGCTTCGTGCGCAGCAGTCTTCGTAACGTCGCTCTGGTAACCCTGTTTTCTTTTTGGCTTTCTTGTTCATCTACGTTTGCTACAACACAAGGGATTTAGTTCTTGCGATTCTTCTGTACCCATAGTTTATATGCATTCCGTCTCTGCCATCCAGCTCCTACCAGAACTGATCGCATTATGTAATAAACACATTTGCGAAACGCCACCTCGGAGAGAAATATGGCCTCCGTTCTGAAGGCGCAGAAGGCCAACGCTGTAAAAGCCGAGGAGAAGGGCAATGGAAAAAGAAAAGCAAGTGCCATGGACGTTGAAGATCCTCCAGCTCCGCGAAAGAACAAGCAAAGAGTATTACTCTTGTCTTCGCGGGGAATCAATCATCGCATGAGGCACCTCATGAACGACCTTGAAGCTTTGTTGCCTCATGTCAAAAAAGGTCCGTCGGCGCCGTTTCATACATGCTTCCAATTCTGACAGTCAGCCAGATTCAAAACTCGACTCGAAAAACCACCTCAGTCTGCTTCCGGAGCTGGCTGACTTGAACAACTGCAACAATACCTTGTTTTTCGAAGCCAGACGGCACGAAGATCTTTATCTATGGGCAGCGAAAACGCCAAACGGGCCCAGCATCAAGATGCACGTACAGAATATACATACTATGGATGAATTGAAAATGACTGGGAACTGCTTGAAAGGAAGCCGTGGTCTTCTATCTTTTGACAAGCAATTTGACGAGACGGAGTGGGGGAGACTGACTAAAGAAGTTTTTATACATGTGAGTCATGACGAGTCAACGGAGATATGGACACTGATAAGTACGACCCAGATATTTGGCGTTCCATCAACGGCGCGGAGAGCGAAGCCCTTTGTTGACCACATCCTGACATTTTCCATCTTGGATTCGAAGATATGGTTTCGTAATTATCAGGTATCTCTTACACCGAATCTGGCAATCCGCGTTCGTGACTCAACAATCGGCCATGTAGATAATTGAAAAGGACCCGTTGCAACCAAATGGGCCGCAGCAGACCACGTTGGTAGAGATAGGGCCACGCTTCGTCCTGACCCCAATTCGTATATTCGAAGGCGCCTTCAGCGGCGCCACCGTATACTCTAATCCGGGTGGGTAATCCGCCTTCTACCCGAATTGTCATGACTCCCTCCATAGAGTTCATATCTCCGTCGGCTGTTCGATCAATGCTAAGACGGGAAAAGGGCAGCAGATACAGTAGGCGGAAAGACGCCGAGCAGGAAACGATGAGGAGGAAGCAATTGAGAAAGCTCCCTGAGGACGAGCTAGCGGTGTCCAAAGTATTTGCATGATGTGGGAAAGTCGCGAGTCATTGTGCAGACTTGTACGTCACGCCCAAATTATCGCGAGAGCGTGGTTACCAATGTCATTGTTGTATGTAACCCTACAACGCAAAGCCATTGTGCGGGACAATGGACGAATTGTCGGCCGCGGGCATGGCACATTCGCCCTTGACGAAAATATGAACCTGATGCGGACTGTCCATTGTCTCCTATTTTATTCGGCTGAGTCAGCACACCCATGTGTTCAAATGATTGATGGAATGAAGGGACCCGACTCGGTAACCCTTATCCGAATATGGCTCTACTGCCTGATTTATCCTAGGTTTAATTACAGTGTCATTCGTCATGTCCGGCTGCATCTCCAGCAGGTGCAGCCTCATTTGGCGATCTATTCCCCTTTTGTCCTTGCCTTGATATGAGTCGGGCACTCAACCGTCGGCGGACCTGGCTGCCTCAATTATATATTCCTTTGTTGCTGTGAAGCCTCCTCCCCGCACTACTCTTTCCTTTTCATCTTTCGCTAAGACGTGTCAGGTCTACAATGTCTGTCTCCATAGATATCATCCCGTTGGCTGAATCTATTGACATGTACGGCATGCCCGATACTCTGTAAGTTCTGGTTGTTATCCATCCCGCGCAATCGACTAACCCGCGCATTGCTTAGTTCTGCATACTCTTTGTCTGGACATGTCGCCGTCTCAATAAAATCTCCCTATTCTCTTTTCGAGCGCCGGTCGACGACCCGCCTGCTGTTGCAGTCGCTAGAGCTTATCTTTGAGGGTCAGACCGAGGTGCTTAACCCCAAAGTAGGTTACTCGGCTGTACGACTGTGCTCTTTCTCGCGAGAGCTGGTTACTGGCGGGCCAGTAGGACTGTCTAACGAAGGAGACGAAGATTCGACAGATGACTGTAAGTAGTGCGCCTCGCCTAGCTCCATTTGCTCCAACCCATCGGCGAATAGGCGTTTGGAACGTAGTGTTCAACTTGCCCATCCCTGGATGGCTCCCAGAAACCACTTGCATCGGAATCGCAGACCTTGGCGTGAAATACGCTCTACACGCTACTGCAAAATTCACTACTTCAAACGATTGTCACACCAGTTCTCCCTGGGCATTCGCAACGTTATGCACACCTTTCCGATCCCGGATACGTTATGCACGCACTCAGAAACGAATCTGCTTGCGACGATTCGTGGAACCGCCATCCGACGTACCATCCAGCCCAGCCACGACTAGCTACATGATAAAAACGGGC
>MIPV01009406.1:3618-15146 GCA_001983365.1 Amanita bisporigera | reverse complement strand
AAAAACCAATGTTAAACTTATCACCAGTATTGTGCATATAAAGATTGTACATCTGACTTGGCTAATGCACGTGGTGGTGTTTATTGTGCATATCATGAAAATATGCATGGAAGAAAATGTCATGTTGCAAATTGCAGCAATGACAAAGTAGCAGGGACACAAGCCTGTGGATGGCACCAGGATAAATGGCAACGGCATCTCACCAACCACAGGCAGCAAACATTGGATGGGTACAGAAGAGCATTGAGGAGGCCAGATGAAACATGGCCTTGGATGCCACAAAATCGACAGAATCCACATCCACATGATCAACCTGAGCCATCAGATAGAAGAGTTGTTAGAGATCATTTCATTCCACCAAGAATGTATTGTGTGGAAACTATATGTGCACCATGTGGTGTGGTGATTGCATGGGACAAGTTTTTCAAGGCAGAATCCCCAACAAATATATTGAACTTCCTGGCACATGTCTATCCAACAGAGGAATCAAGGCCATCTTATATTTGTATTGACAAAGCATGTCGTGTGTTGAAAACCTGTGTAAGACATGGAAGTTGGGAGACATGGAAAAAAACAAGCAGATTCATTGTTGACACTTATCACTACACCAATCACAGTGATACAGATATATTATGTTGTACATGGTGCAACCCTTCACCTACAGATGGCTCTGCACCAAACTTGGTTATAGTTGAGTCTGATTCACAGGGTGGACATTATTATAAGCAAGCATTCAATACACAGGCTTGTGAGCAATTGAATGCTTGGCTTGGTGGATTTGAACAGATCTTGAAAAGAATGACGGCTGGAAACTTTGATTGGTTCTTACACACAATGCTTGTGTACCATACTAGCCAGGTTATGGAGAGACAGTCAAGAATGAACATTGATGATGATGGTGATGAGGATGAGGATGAGGACGAGGATTAGATGGTAGAGGAAGGAGGATACAATGTACAATAGTTTCTTGATTACCAATGTAAATTGTGTACTTTTGAGAGAATTCAATGCTAGCAATTTCAAATTCAAGTACATTGCTAGCAGGTGGGAGCAACACTTACATTCCTATGAAGCTAAAGTCCTGGGAAATCCACTATGAACTGCTGGGAATGGCTAGGAACATGGCAGGAAGTCTTCAATGGTAGGTTCTTATCAAGATATGACTTCACTGGGAATGCACTGGGAATGCACTGGGAATGAGGTAGGAATGAGGTGGGAATGAGGTAGGAATGTGCTGGGACCATAGTGGACCAAGTGGGAATTTGCTGGGAATCCAATGGGAATCCCAGGAGTCCACTAGGAATCCTAGGAGTCCACTGGGAGTCCACTGGGAACCATGGCTCAGTGGAAATACCTGAGTCTAATGTATCCTTTTGTGAGTTGTTCTGTAATCCATTCATCGAAGGACAATTGTTCCTTTAAGGATAATGGGTAGATCTTGCTTACTTTCGGAGAAAAACCTTGTTTTAGTTCGATCACATGATCCCAGGGTCTAGTTGATGGGAATCGCTCTGAGGCCTTTTTTTCAAAGACTTCCTTCCATTTATTGTACTCTGATGGTAGGGTAGTTGGCAGTTCATCCCTTTTGAGCTAGTGTTCTAGTGATTGAGAAGTCGATGTTTTTACTCTGATCCAATAATTGTCTTCTCCCCATTGTTTACTGTCGAGGGCCATTTGCCAGATTGGTTGATTATCTTCTTCTTTGATTTGTTCCAGTTGGACCATTTTACTTTTCCAATTAATCATTGGATTGTGTTTTTCCAACCAGGGGATTCCAGAATTAGATGCTGTTCCCCTAGTTTTGTGATCAGGAACCAATTGTCATACATTGTTCCCCCTATGGAGTAATTGATGCATGTTCTGTGAGTGATTACTCCATTGGTATCAATAGTTCCATCAGTGTTTCATACTCAAAGTGGTTTTTGCAACTTCTCCTTCTGTAAGTTTTCCATGATTTCTTTGTCAATAAAATTTCCATCAGCTCCGCAGTCGATTAATGCAGAGGTTTCAGCAGGTAGATCAGACGATTGAACAGGGATCAAGATTCTTCTGACATTGTTTGATTGTACAATTACAGAATCAAGTGCTAATTGTTCTAGTCCATTGGAGGAAGTGTCAACTGCTGCCTGACGCTTCCTGATTAAAAACCCTCTGTTTCGAGTTTGTTTAGGAAGGTGTTCCTTTCTTCTTTGGTTAATTTGGTCAACATTGCCCTGATCATTTTGATTGAGCCTCCTGTTTCTTTGGTATATTTCCTTGGTGATTGAGTGAATGTTTCTGCCCTGGGAGGAGGATCCGGATGAGTTATTGTTGTGCTTAGGGGAGTTCCATGAAATGTGTCCTTGTATGCCACATTTGAAACATTTCCCTGATTTCCTATATTCCTCTTTTTGTGCTTCAGTTAATTGTCCAGTGGGCATTGCATTAACCATCTGATTAGTCCCTGTTTGATTGCTCCTGTTAGAGTTTCGATTGAAACTAGATCAATCTCCTGATCTGGACCCTTTTCCCATAAGTCACATAGTTTTCCAGGCGAAGTGGAGCTGTTCTGCTTTTGTGTATGCATCATTCATGGTTTTATAATCCATCTGATGTTCCAGAACTTTGGTAGCAATGCTATCTGGAACTTTTCGAACAAAAGCTTGAAGTTGAGCGGTTAATCCGGTAAGGCCAGTGAGTTCAATCAGGGTGCAGAATTTTCGGATATATTCAGGGACTGAAACTCCTCCTCCTACACTTAAATTGGCTAGTTTGTTTAAGGCCCTGACTGTGCTATTGATGTCTCCCCAATCAGCAATGAAATGTTGATGGAATGTTTCATAGTTATTCCATTGTATTTCTGATGTTTTTTCTTTGTTGGCATCTAACTCACCTTGAACAATCATTTTCCAGTTGTCTAGCTTTGGTCCTAAACATGCTAGGGTGTATCTGATTTTTTTCTTGTCTTTGCCCTTATAGTTATTTCATTACTGTGTTTTGCATGTGACGTGATGGTCACATCACTTCTTTCCATTTCTGGTCTCCCCTCTTCGAAAAATCATATCTCGAAAACCACTGGGTGCTCTGCCTCGGGATTTTTTTCCTGGAATCCCACATATGTAAGCTAAATGTTGGCACAGTTTTGGGGGCTAAAGGGGCAAAATGAAAAAAAATAGTTTTGAGCAGCACCACCCGGTGCCCATAAATGCGTCTAGCCCTCAAATCAATACATTACAAGTCTGGGGGATGATGGAGGGTTAAATGTTGAGTACCAGGGTAAAGGTGAGCACCAGCAATGCCATCCTGCCACCGGTTTGGGTGTCTGATTCATTTCTGGATAGGTTGCCATCTAATCACCTTGAGGCAACCTTTCCTGACTCCTCACCGTTATACTGTACCTTAGTCTTGACCTAAGGAACATGTCGGTTACACGCACCAATGCAACGAAGCAAACAACAAAGCATGCTCAGGCCTCTCACCTCATCTGCCACCATCCAGATGTATTCTAACAGCAATGCAATTCAGCAATCCCTCATACCTCTTCGATCACAACATTCCAGTCCATCCATGGCCAACGCTGTATGGCAATTGCCACTGGCAGCCCTCCACATCCAAATCCCAAGGTAGAATCAACAGAACGACAGTCAATCTCACCAGGATCGCTACACATACACATCCCTCTAGCAAAAATCAATGTATATTACTGGCAGTCTGGCTAACTACTCTACTATGCAATGTACAGTATGTCATAAGGCTTGTGATGTCATAAAGTCGTCAGAAAGTAGAGAATCAATGTATCTAAGTTGCTTCACTGCCTAATAACTCGAATTTACGGTTCTTGATGAGTAAAACATCCTGCTCAGCACATCCAATGATTAGATCAGCTGTTCCCCTCCCAATCTGAAGCCATTCCAACAGGTCACTGATGGTAATACGGGAACCAACTAGCTGATCGAGACAGGTGAACCCTTCTCTTTCAAAAGCAGGTGCATGCCTGCCCAGCTGATAATTTTGACATTGGGGATGCTTATCACAATGGCGTAGCCATTGAGGAATAGATGGGTACTCGTATGATTCAGGTTTGGTTTCGGTTATGGCAGGAGCACTGTTCACTTGAGGCTGGTTCATGTAAGTGGTAGGAGGCATTGTCAAAACTCTAATTCATTAATGAATCTAATGTGCTTCATTAGTTGTCTTTTCTGATCTATAATGTAATCTATATCTTATCATATCTACATCATATCTAATCTTATTAGATTAGAATTAATAACTTCAATAACTATTATTTATGTGTTTCATATTTAACTAATGATAATGAGTCATACATATGACTCACCGGATCATCGGTTCCTTAGACTATGACTCACTATGACTCACTATGACTCATAATGACTGCGCATGAGTCATATAGAACAATCTAGAACATCTATAAATAGATTATGACTGCGTATGAGTCATAAGGCTCCGAGAATGAGTCACAATGACTCATAATGACTGCGGAATGAGTCATATGGAACATTATAGAAGGAATATTTATAGATATGACTCAGAATGACTCATTTTGGCACCGATTTCGGTTCTGATAACCATAACGGGTAGTGTACATTGTACTTAGGTTAGGGTTCCAAAAGTCTATATAAGAAGGTCATTCTGAGCGATGATTCTTCAGTTTTTTAACTAACAAACAGAGTGAATTAAGCAGAACACAGTCTAAAGAATGTAAGTAGTTGAAAGTCTTACTTACTTCAGGAAAAAGCCTAAATGTTAATCTTGGTTAATCAGACATAATCCAGATAGTTCCATATAATAGACCTTACTTGTACTTAGAAATCTCTAGTGTCATTTAATGTGTCTAATTGTGTCTAATGGCACTTAAGACAATATAATATGATCTTAATTCTTGTAATATATGCACCAAATTTTGATTGCGACAACGCAGTGCTCAATATCCTATGATCTACTTAACAAAAACATTTCTCGAGAGGAATGAGAATTGAGCAGAAAACTCTGGCAATCTTCGAGAACTGTGTCTGTTGTCCATTCCTGTGGAGCTACAGGACCGACAAGTGGGAACAAATGTACGCTGTGGGTAATTTTACTAACAGGGATGATGCTGGCAAGCTGGCACCCATCACGCAGCGCATGCTAGACCCTATACATGAGGTGGTGTGGTTCTGGCTGGTTACGGAATGGGGTAAACCATTCAACATACACGAGATGTTGCGGGACATTGATTTGTGGGAGGAACAGTTGCTTGATGGCTTTTGGTTTCAACGAGAACACAACGCGTATTCAAGCGACACAATAGTCTAGAGATGCAATTAGACAGAGAGATCTTGAGAAAGTACTATTACAACACATACCATGTATAGTCTTATTCAATCTTGCTTCATCACTGCTGTTGACCAAAGCCATATCAAAGCACGCTGGAACAAAACAACCTTTCTTGTCTTTCTGTGCGGGTTGTACATGTATTGCGTCGATAATAACATTATTCGTGTCACGGAATTTGATGCAGTGGAATACTGGCAATACTAAAAAAGGTAGGAATGTATATAACGACCGCTGCTCCACTTGAGCCCGGGTAAGATATGGTGAATTCATTTGCACGATAAACCGGGCAAGGGCATCCCGTAAGTATGTGGCTCCATAGTCGTTGATGATCGAATCCAGTGGGACAGAGTATTTTGAAGGTTCCTTCGCCATTGTGACATGTCGGCTCGGCTGTAGCTTTGGAATCTGATGACCTGTCGAGCTTTGACTGTCAAGCTTGTGTTGCAGGGTCATAGACCGATCTTGTTGCAAGATTTTCTCGTGTCACTCCAACCATGCAGTCATTTGGAAAAGCTCGTCTCGATCATTTGATGCCTTGTATGCCTGCTTAGCGAAGTCGCAATGCAGCTGTGCTGTGTGTTGTGTGTTATAGTTATCAGTTGTACCATATGATATGATAGCGTCAGCATAATGTCGGCAGAAGTGGCGCTTTGGTATATTGAAGTGTTCACGAATATTGAGGTCAATGAAGATAGTCTTATTTTCATGAAATGTATCAAGCGCGCCGGTAAGTTGTTGTAAGGAATTAGCTGAATGGATTGGATATTGGGATAGGGTTATGAAGTCGAGAAGTGCTCGGACCGCAGTCAAAAGTCGAACCGAGTTAAGGCCACTAACAAGGCGCACATCGGCAATTATACTGAGCAGGATTTGACACATTTCGTCATGCTCCTTTCCTGTAATACGTGATAATGTCGTTATGCCCTGTTTAAATAGTCGAATGGTACAACTAGGTGGAAGCCATTGGCAGTGTGCATCCAATTCAGTAGCCCCATATGCCTTCACCAACCACAAGACCAGGTGCTTGAGGATGCCTTGATGTAACTGATGGAGGATGTCGGGTACAATAGATGTATAGATGTTCGAGTAAGGGAGGTTCTCCCAAAACAGATGATAGATTGGCTTGATACGTGCATCACGACAAGTGGCGATGTAGTGCGAGGGATTGGTCTCGGCTGTTGCGAGGACATCAAGAGCGGCATTGAGGTCCCTTGCTAACAGGGGAATTGTTGCGCTACCCAGCTCGCTCTTTAGCACTTGGCATTTGGGACACTCGCCATATTTGCATCCTGCCACCAGGGTTTGTTCTGGATAATCGCCAACGAAGAGGGCAAATATTGGGTGGCTGCGGCACTGAATGCCGTCACCGCCTGTGACCACCATTCCATCCACACCAGTTGTTTCTATTGGCGAGAGTATTCGTTGTAAACAAGAGTGGAATAGATTTACCAGCGTGCACTGGCGTGATGCCTTGTTCACAATGAGTTTCAACTTGGAATCCGGAAGGTAAGCAATGAGTATCTGGGCGCAGCAGGATGGTTTTTGGCGAATATGTTTAGGGACGTTTCCGATAGTCATGTAGACAGGGTAGGCCATCTTACTACCGAATAGCGTCAACTGGGTTCGGTCTGTGGATAAAATGATTGGTATTAAGGTGGCGCCTCGTTTCTGCGCTTCGAGAATGTCCTAGGATTGAGTTAACAAAGTTGCTGAGCATTGAACCATGAATGACTTACTTGAGTTTTCCACCACCATTTTCCGGTATTCATCTCATGATAAACCCTTTGCATGCCTTCTCGATCTTCAAAGTGACGTTCGGGTGCATAGACCATGTCATGCGCGAAGTCCGGATCACCATACAGAGCATGGATACATTGTAATATGTCTCGGCGAAAGAAGGGATACAATTGTCCAGCTACAGACACCTCTTCGTACTGAAACTTTGGATGGCCTGGTAGCTGACGATCAATCATTTTGTTGAGCTCGCGTGATGTCTTGAATGTGAGCCCGAGGCGTTCGCGGAACTATATTTGTGCATTAGTGAGACATTTGGATTTTTTTAAAATAAAAATCTACCTCCGGAATTGCCAAAAACTCGTCCAATGCAGTTTGCGAGGGTCCCCGAAGCTTGGCAATTCTTTCCCTACCCTCCTCATGCGCGCTATCTGGAACCGTGACGCACTTGCTGAAGCATCTAAGGAATTCATGGACTGTGCACAAGGGCCGCTGAAAGAACGTTACGAAGTTATCCGGCGCCAAATCTCTCTTGACCCTACCTTTGTCAATAGGATTGGTCATTTGGTATGTTCTGCTATCTAGATTGTTTAGCTATTTACTGAATATCTGAGCAGCCAGATGCCTGGATCAGTCTCTACCGTGGCGACTTCAAATCAGCATGTGTACAAATAGTCAAGACATCGTACAACCTTGCGGAAGGCTGTGCAGACATGGTGGCTGACCTTTTTAAGGAAAATAAATATATATATCCATTAACATCTCGGGTACGTGTTATGGCTATCTTTTACTATTGCTCAACGTCTATGCAGGGTCTTGTAATTGGACACAAGCCATTTGAGCATCCAGCGATTATTGAAGTCATCAAACAACGCCTGTTTGATGATCCACGTGAGTCCATCACTGAAGAATTTCTGGAATACTTTAAGGATGGGGAGCTTGCTCCGTCACTCGTCGCTTTTGCAGCCACCACTGTAAGCCTTATTATTAGTGATGAGTATGTCTGACAGGCTTCGAGATGCACGCAGCGATCCAAGAATGGAGCACTGGACGACGAATCAATCAAGACTTTCAGGCCACCATGTACAGTGATGTTTATCTGGGCCATATGGCTCTATTGAATGAAGTCAGCAAGAAAAATCCTAGCAGCTACAAGCACTCGCTTCGTTGGCTGTTCCGTACAGTTTGTAAGTTAAATATATACCCTACTTAGGCTCTAGCTGATATTTGAGTCACTGTAGCAATAACCAACATTCATGTCTCTCAGGTGCCGGATATTTGGACATATGTAATATGGGAACTACTGACAGCATCACGTAACTACGATATCCCTATCCTAGCCTTGATATAACCCCCCCACTCATAGCTACTAATTAAAAAAATCTCAATCAGTATACTTCATCAACTAACATAGTCTAAACACTCTTTAATGATATCTAATTCAATGTTTTTCTGTAATCCTCTTGTCTCAGTTATCTCTAATATACGAAAAATTGTTTCCAATTAGATCTAATTGCATCTAGCTGAAGAGGCCTTTAATTGGGAGCAAAGTAATTCTAATCTAATTCCCTCTAATGTAGGAACCCATAACTACGTGTTATTAGATCTAACTGGATACAATTTGACTTAATTAACTTAAATTAAGAGTTTGGCTTTTTCCTGATGTAGCCTGTGCATGCGCTGCTGTACCCTCTTTCAACAGGCATCAGCTGTGGCCCAGGTGGCATTGGCTGTTGTGGTGGCCCTGGCAGGGGATATGGATATTGCATGTACATGGGAGCTGGATATCCAATAGCATTAGCATATGGTGGCCACGTTTTGGCCGGCTAGCTTTGATGCTGGAGCCCTTGAATGCAGACCATTCCAATGAACCCCAATTTTGGCAGGAATTTTGGTCAAGGAATATGTTTCTGGATCTTTATGCTATGATGTAGAGTGTGAGTAGATATTCCGAAGTGCCACAGGTAAAGTCCCGTACATGTAGATCAGCCCATAAGTTGATATTTCCTTCAGTGATCAGGTAGCAATGATCCTCGTCTTTCCAACACAGCACTTTCTTACTTGGGTGGCTATGTGTTGGGCAGGAATGAAGCTCAGTAAGACTTTTCCGGATTTTGCAACATCTTTCCCAATCCTTATCCGAGTCAGCACTTTGATGTGCAGCAGCCGAATGGCAGTCAGAGAGTGATGTACCTGTGCCTGATGGGCCCTTTTGCTTTCCCTTCGTCTTCTATAAGATATTTGTTAGTAGGGATTCTACTCGATACTAGGAAGACCACCTACCTTTCTGTCTGCCTCAGCTTGGATATCACACTTGTTGTACAGGTCTACAATGGGTAGCTTAGAGTTACCCCTCTTTGGCTGGATGAAATCGATCAATGTATCGAGTTGCTTTTGTGATGTCAAATCACAATACAGTGCATCCTTCTTCTCTGTGCTGAGCTGATATTGGACATGAAGGCCAGAAAAGTGTACGTTGAATGTCTCAAGCAACTTTTCTTGAAGGTGTTCCCAACTGATAATCAAAGGGATTTTGTCAGGCATGCAAGTGTTATTCGCAAAATCATTGATCCGTTTCTTGATTTCAAACACCTTTTGCTCATCTATCGCAATGATCAGTCGACAATCACTGTTTCAATCACCAGGTTCTTACTCACCATTGTCTCCTACTGCTCTCTTCTTCCCAGAGCCTTTTTGTGGCTTCTTTCTTGCACTTGTTGCATGCGCCAGTGCCTTCTTCTTTGACACAACCAACACCAACTCGTCAGAGTCTGAGCCGTCATCTACATCAATCCTGCTTTCCAGATCATCCAAAGATAACACTGAATCATCATCTGACTCTTCAGAGTCAGTGAGTTCATCAGCGGCATTGTGAGCCTGAGTAGTGGGCTGAATGCCACTGTAATCCATCTCAATTGGAAGCTTCTCAGAGTCAGATGTGTTGGAAATGCTGCTAGATGTGGAGGGAGCCGTATTGACTGGACAAGAAGCCCGCTTTGGTAAAATGCGTGTGGCTGGGATGGAATCAATGGGTTGCTTTCAAGGGTGGCCCATTCCCTACTTGGGAATGGTAGTAGGTGCTACTGGCGCCAGGGCACTGATTGTCTCCTGTGGGACATCCTGAAAGGATTCAGGTGCAGGTACAGCAGCATGTTGTGATGTGGAGTCTGCGGACATGGCTTGTTTCTGCGCTTTGACTGCTGCCTTGCGTTTCTTGGTGGCGCCAGCTCCCATTGCATGGGCAGGTGATACACAATGAAGGGGCAGAAAGTAGCTGTGGAAGGTACATACTTATGAAGCAGAAGCACTGTGGCATCAGCATGTACTCACAGTGGCACCTCAGGTCATCACTACCAGGCCAGAGCACAGGCATGCACCACTACAGTCGTGGCTGTATTATTGAAGTGATACAATCATGGTGCATTCAATTCATTTGCACTCTAATACTGGCATCACAGTTTCAATGCATTGATGTGGCGATACAGGGTCATAATAGCTTTCACGTCACATGTGGCAACAGACACGCAAACTCCTTATGACTCAAGTACTCATGCAACTTGCTCAGTGCTCACTGAATGCTTCAGCGTGCGACAGGTGAGTGATCAAATCCACCCCGGAACTTTTTCTCACTTTCCTTGGAATTAGGTGCTGTCAGCAGGACAAGGTTTGCGTGCCTCCAATGGGCTGTGGAACGTCGTGCGTAGCCTGTCAAGCTCGGAAGGCGAAATGCAAGGTCAGCGGAGTATCGAGGGCGACGCGGAAGGTGAACAAATCCCAGGCAGTGTTGGAACTGAGCAACGACGAACGTAGCGAGGGCGAGCGGGCCGTGGACGAGCGGATGGTCACTGGGGGATCCGGAGCAGAGGTCGCGACTCTGCTGCGCGAGTTGGTGGTCAAAACGAGGCGGTCGCGGCACGGGATTGAGGAGGGAATCTGGCACCAGGAGTGGGTGCGACAAACGCTGACAGACCTGTCGGATCAGCAATGGATGCTGGGGCTGGAGCTTCAGCGGCTGAATGATGGTCTGGAGACCATCTACTGGTTGCTGGAAGACTGGTGGGCACGGCGAGAGGGCGAGAAGAGGTCAGATGTGTCGGAGTTGAGCGCAGAGGAGAGCAGGGAGGAACGTGAAGCGGGCGAGGACATTGGAAAATAGGGCGGGCGGGGGAATATGCGGCTGCCTGTCAGATCTTGCTTTCTTGTCATTTTGCTGTTTGTGGTGTTTTCGTACATAAAATTTTATAAATCTGGGGTCAGGGAACAGAAGGAAGAAAAAAAAGATTAAGAACGTGCAGTTAGAGGTCCGGGTGTGATTCCCATGCGTTGGGTGGTTCAGATGTGTCAGAGTTGGTGCAGATAGGTGTCTACTAATGTAAGTAATATTAAAATGACGGTGTTTTCTATTTGTTTGAAATAAAAGAAAGAAAGAAAGGGAGGGTGGTTATTTTACTGGTTTCCTGGGTCTTCTTCTATGTCGGATG
>MIPV01009287.1:23116-34312 GCA_001983365.1 Amanita bisporigera | reverse complement strand
CTACTTAAGAAGGAAAGATGAAAGTAGCTACTAAATGGAAATAACGTCCAAGGCAATGCGTATGGTAATGATGTTGATGTAATCGGAATGAGTCTGTCCGCTGAGTAACAAGGATGACGAAGAATGAAAAGAAACTGTAACAGTGGTGGTGCATCAAAGACTGCAAATATCCAGAATGGATTGGGATCCTTTAATCCTCATATGGTTTCTTTTATAGAGATTGACTGTTTCCACTGTTTCCTTCATTTTCTGAGCTGTTTACAAACTCCTTGTTGTCCCATGTGATTGCTTTGTCCATATCTGGCCAACTGCTTGTGACATTTCTAGCTAGTTCCTTGATTGTGGGTTCCTCGTATGAAACGTCCCATATTGGATCATCTGTGGGTTGTTGCAGGATCGCTTGAAATAATTCTTCTGCAAATTGTTCAGCTGATGTAGTCAATGTAGGAGATACTGGCATCATTCCTGGATCTGAAGGTGATTCTATTCTGTCATAGTCCTCATAGTTTGGGTAGTAGTATTGCTGTCCATTATTTGTCATCCTGATGATGTTTTGGATTCTGGGGTATCCTGGTTCAAATTCATGTTGATTGTAAAACGGTGGGTTCGGGGTGCATGGTAGAGGAGGTATTCAGTGGTCCATGGTGATTGGGTAGCTTGGTGGGAGAATGAAAGGGGTAATCAAAGGGGTTACTTGTGATGGGAACATGTCATAATATGTCTTTCCTAGGTCTTCCCATTGATCGCTGATTTCCTCTGCTTTGCTGTTACTGTTATCTTTTCCCAGATCTTCGGTTTCCCATGTGTTCTTGATGATATCATATAACCTATTATCAATCCAGTCATCTAATGTCTGGATGGCCTCTTTATTTTGTCTTATCCTCTCGTCACTTCATTCAGGTGTATAGTAGGATGGGTTGTGTGTGATTTGATTGTGATTGTGCCTCGGGTTCAAGGGTAAGGGTCTCCCATGAGACACTTCGACAGTGACGCACACTATTTCTCCTGCTTTATGATGATATGAATGCCATCCTTGATAGGGGTGAAGGTGATATGGTTCGAGAATAAAGAATTGTACGTATTGTGGGAGTTTTCTTGATGCTGAGAATTTGGCATGAGTGGGAGCATAGTTCTGTGCATATACGCTGTTAAGTTTAAGGTGTCTGTGGTTGCGATATGTGACCATGATTGTTTTTCTTCTTTTACAGTTGTCTCCTGGTTTTATACTCCTGTAGGACTTCCACAGCATTACCTAGATTGCGCTCAGGTTCCCATGAATTGTCATTTGATCTGTAGCCTTTCCATTTAACCAAATATTGATATCCTGTGCCATGTTTTCGGTGTGCAAGAATCGCTTCTACCTCATATTCTTCATTTCCATTTATGAGATCAGGAGGTGGTGTCGTGTAATTTGGGCTGTGAGCTTCGGTCTGTTTGTAAGGGGACAACAGGGATGTGTGAAACACAGGGTGAATGTGCCATTGCTTTGGCAATTTCAATTTGTATGTCACTGGTCCCATTACCTGTTCAATGATAAAAGGTCCTTCTCGTTTAGGCACTAGCTTTCTTGAATGATATGGAATGTGTAGATTTCTATTTTCGAGCCAGACCTTATCGCCTTTTTCGAACTGTATGGATTTGTCCCTTCATTGTTTTGCCACCAGTTGTCTAGCTAATTTGTGTGCTGCTAGCACTTCTTCCCTTGCCTTTTGTAACTGTTGCAGTCATTCTTCTGCTGCAGGTGTACTCATTTTGTGGGAAGCAGTAGGGAGTGCCACAGGGTCGGTTCCATACATTAGTTGAAACGGTGATGCTTTGACGGCATCATGATGTTGATTATTGTGTGCAAATTCTGCTATTGGGAGTAATCCTTTCCATTTGTGTGGTTCATTAGTACAGAACATTTGAAGATAGACTTCTAATTCTTGGTTGACTCGTTCTGTTTCTCCATCAGTCTGTGGGTGATATGCTGTGCTCATCCTGTGGTTGATTCCTAGCACCTTTCTGATTTCTTGAAAGACTCTTGCTGAGAACTGTGGCCCTCTATCTGAAATGAGTGTGTCAGGGAGGCCAAATTGTTTGAAGATCTCAGTAATGTATATGTTTGCCATTCCCAGAGCATCGATTGTTTTGTTGCATGGTGTGAAAATCACCCCCTTTGTAAGGCCATGGTCCACCGTGACCAAAATAGAGTCAAAACCATCCGAAAGAGGTAGATCAGTGATGAAATCTAGGGTGACTTGTTGAAATGGCCGCGTTGCTTTTGACTGAATCAGTTGATATGCTGGGTATTTGGGTGCGTGTTAACCTTCATTTGTTGACATAATGTGCAACCTTCGATCCATTCCCTCACATGTCTGTACATCCCTGGCCACCAATAGTCTCTCTTGAGTAATTCTAGTGTCTTAAAACATCCAGGATGTCCTGATGTAATCGCTTCATGCACTTTTTTGATCAAGGTCACACACAATCCGTCATGATCAGGGATGTAGACCTTTCCTTGATAGTGAATTAATCCATTTATGTATGTCCAGTCCTGAAGCTGTGATTTGATCAGTGGAGCACAGTGTTTTTCAACCACCTTGATCAGGATTTGTCCAAAGTCATCTTTTGACATTGCCTTCTGGAGATCTGTCGCCAAGTCTTCTGCAATCAAATTGATGAATCGTTCAGGAGGCAGAACCATCATATCTTCCATCTGCTCTTTGCTCCCCATATGGTCTGGGTGCCTTGACAGTGCATCGGCTTTGAACATCTTCGTTCCTGGGACATGCTCAATATGTAGGTCGAATTCTGATAAAAATGATGACCATCATGCTTGTCTGGGTGTTAATCATTGCGGTGTGTGGTAAAATGACAGGTTCTTGTGATTGCAATGCACAATTGTTGTATGCGGTGATCCATGTAACAGATGCCTCCAAGTTGCGAGTCCCTTGATGATCGCTAGCAGTTCCCAATCATAGATCTGGTAATTTTGCTCTGTTGGGGTTAGTGCATGCAAGATAAATCCACAAGGGTGTAGGGCTCCTATTTCATCTGCCTGCTTCAACACCACTCTGATTGCTTTGTTAGATGTGTCAGTTTGGAGGATGAATGGCTTCATTACATCTGGCATCAATAGCACTGGCATAGATGCGAATTTCTCCTTTAGCTCATTAAACGATTTCTGCTGTTCTGCACCCCATGTGAATGGTGTGTCTTTTCTGGTTAGGTTGGTAAGTGGTCTTGCCAATGATGTGAAGTTTCCGATGAATCGTCGGTAGAAATGTCCAAATCCAAGGAATGATCGGACCTGTTTGACTGTAGAAGGGGCTGGCCAATTGGCTATTCCTGCCAGCTTGACTGGATCCATCTGTATTCGTCCTGGCTTAATGATCATACCAAGAAGCTCGACTTCTTGTATGGCAAATTTGCATTTTCTGAGTTTCAGGAAGAGATCATTCTCCTGTAGTCTCTGAAGAACATGTTTCATTCGTGCTTCTAATTCTTCTTTTGTGTTGGCGCAGATTAAAAGATCGTCCATATAGATGATGAGCCATCCCTCATTAATCATATCTCAAAAGTATTCATTCATCATTGTTTGGAAGGTCGATGGAGAGTTGCAGAGGCCAAAGAACATCACGGTTGGTTTGTAAAGTCCCCTGTTTGTGATAAATGCAGCCTTCCACTCATCCCCCTCTTTGATCTGGACATTGTTGTATCCCCATCTGAGGTCCAGTTTCATAAAATATTGGGTGCTGGATAGTTTCATCATCAGATCGGAAACAAGGGGTAATGGATAGGCGTTCTTGATTGTCCATTCATTCAGGTATCTGTAATCCTGACAAGGTCTTAGAGTGCCACTTTCCTTTTTCGCAACAAAGAAGAATGGAGGGGCCTGTGGGGATTTCGATGGTTTAATGTATCCTTTTGCAACTTGTTCCATGATCCATTCGTCCAGGGATGATTGTTCCTTCAGGGATAGCAGATAGATCTTGCTTACTTTGGGAGAGAACCCTTGTTTCAGTTTGATTGCATGGTCCCAAGGTCTAGTTGATGGGAATTGCTCCAAGGCTTTCTTTTCAAAGACTTCCTTCCATTCATTGTACTCTAATGGTAAGGTGGTTGGTGGTTTGTCGTTTTTGAGCTGGTGCTCCAGTGATTGGGAGGTTGATGTTTTTACTCTGATCCAATAGTCATCTTGTCCCCATTGTTTACTGTTGAGTGCTATCTGCCAAATTGGCCGGTTGTCCTCTGCCTTAATTTGTTCTAGTTGAACCATTTTGCTTTTCCAGTCAATCATTGGGTTGTGCTTTTCTAATAAGGGGATTCCCAGGATTAGATGTTGTTCTCCTAGTTTCATGATCAGGAACCAATTATCATACACTGTTCCCCCTATGGAATAGTTGATGCGTGTTCTGTGAGTGATTACTCCATTGGTATTAATTGTTCCATCAGCATTTCATACTTGAAGTGGTTTTCGTAATTTTTCCTTCTGTAGTTTCTTTGTGATTTCTTTGTCAATGAAATTTCCATCAGCTCCACAGTCAATTAATGCAGAGGTTTCAGCAGGTAGATCAGACGATTGAACAGGGATCAAGATTCTTCTGATATTGTTTGATTGTATGATTACAGAATCAAGTACTAATTGTTCTAGTCCATTGGAGGAAGTGTCAACTGCTGCCTGATGCTTCCTGATTAAAAACCCTCCATTTTGAGTTCATTTAGGAAGGTGTTCCTTTCTTCTTCAGTTAACTTGGTTAACATTGCTCTGATCGTTTGGATTGATCCTCCTTGTTCTTCGGTGGATTTTTCCTCGGTGATTGAGCAAATATTTCTGCTCTGGGAGGAGGATCTGGATGAGTTATTGTTGCACTTAGGGCAATTCCATGAAATGTGCCCCTGTATGCCACATCTGAAGCATTTCCCTGCTTTTCTATATTCTTCTTTCTGTGCTTCGGTTAATTGTCCAGTAGGCATCACATTGATGGTCCAATTAGATCCTGATTGGTTGCCTCTGTTAGGGTTTTGGTTGAAACTAGATCGATCTCCCAATCTGGATCCTTTCCCCATGAGCCTCATAGTTTCCCATGTGAAGTGGAGCTGCTCTGCCTTTGTATAAGTGTCGTTCATGGTTTTGTAATCCATCTGATGCTCTAGAACTTTGGTAGCGATGCTATCTGTGAGTTTTTGAATGAAGGCCTGGAGTTGAGCATTTAATCCAGTAAGGCCAGTGAGTTCAATCAGGGTGCGGAATTTTCGGATGTATTCAGAAACTGAAACTCCTCCTCCTACGCTCAAATTGGCAAGTTTGTTTAGGGCCCTGACTGCGCTGCTGATTTCTCCCCAATTGGCAATGAAATGTTGATGGAATAGTTCGTAGTTACTCCATTGTATTCCTTCTGCTTTTCCTTTGTTGGCATTTAGCTCACTTCGAACAATTGTTTTCCAATTGTCTAGTTCTGGTCCTAGACATGCTAGTGTGTACCTGATTTTTTTCTTGTCCTTGCCTTTGTAGTTATTTTCATTAAGGGCGAAGAAATCTTCAAGGGAGTCTAAAAATGACTGTGCCTCTGTTCGTTTCCCTGTAAAGACCCTGATAGGCTGCGGTTTGATGTCTCCTTTGGTGGTTTCCACTGTGTCAGACATTTCTTTCTTAGGTTCTTCTTGTTCCTTCTTTGGTTCCTTGTCTTTATCTAGTTTGCTCCTTTTTTCTTTGCAGAACTGGTACCAGGCTGTGACAGTTTCAGGTAGTACTGCAAAAAATGCTGCTGCTAGACTGAGTCTGTGGAGTGGTGCAAATTCCGTCCACCAGGAGAGTTCTGGCTCGGTGATGGGTTTTTCTAGGAGGAGGTTTTTAACATCATATTCTTTGTTGTACCACTCAATCCAGAGTTTCCTTGGTAATTCTTCATCTGGGTCTCCTTCTTTATATTCTCCTGTAAAATAGCTCTTGTCGATAGGAATGTTCTTCTTTACTCCTCTCCAACACCACTGGTTACTGAGTGTGGAAAAGAAGACTTCAGTTCTTTCAAGATAGAAATCTCCGTCAAAGACGACTGCTCCATTAGGAGGTCTTTCTTCAAAGTTCTTGATATCAATGATGTCTTGCTAGTGACAGTGCACTGAGCAGTTCCTTGAGTTCCAACTTATGTTATGGACGATGCCCTCTTTGTTGTACTTAACAACAACGAACAGAGTCTTGGTCTGCTCCCAGTCATGTCAGCAAGTCGATGTGTGACAAAGACACTAAGTCAGATGATGACAAAGGTCTTGAGGATGATGCGTTCAATGATGAGCAAGTGAGGCAAAGTCTTAGAGCTGAGATGAGGGTAAAACTCGTCTAAGTTGGAACTGGGGTTCTACTGTACATGAAGAGTCTTTATATATGTTTTAGGAGACAATAAGAATGATGAAAAAGGAAAAGAGGCTGTAGCTATCTGAGAAAGGAAAAGTGAAAGAAGCTACTCAAAGGAAATAATGTCCAAGGCAGTGCGTATAGTAATGATGATGATGTAGTAAGGATACGTCTGTCCACTGAGTAATAAGGATGATGAAGAAAGGGAAAAAGAAACTGTAACATTAACTCTCCCTTGAGGAAGTTCTGCTCTTGTTGCCCTTGAGGTTGATGATTCTCAACACAGTTAAGGTGTAACAATAAAACTAGACTCCTCTCCACTTTCGCCAGCTATCTACCTCACTCACCACCCATCCACACTGCCAATATTCCCTCCCAAACAAAGAACTGCCCTCCCACAGCCTCTGAAGTCGACCCAGCATCAGGAAAACAAATACTATATGGATGTTAATATATCTCTCCACGGTCTAGACACAGACCCTAGAGTAGTTTGGTGAGGTCGTCAAAGAGGTCCCATCAACTCCAGTAAATGATTGTGAAGTTGCAATTTGCGGAAAAGTGCGGAAGTTATGGAAAAGTGTGGGAATAGCAGACTTAGCAGATGGTAGCGGAAGTAGCAGACTTTCTAGTGGAAGCATGGTAACAGAGCTGTAGTGGACTTGCACAAAGACAAGAACAAAGGGTATAGCAGACTTCTTGCTTAGTAGTTGCTCTAGGTGAAATATGATGATGACATGAGATTCTCCTTAACTACTAACTACTAGTGTTTTTATATACATTTCCAATATGAAGGGACTTCGTTGAATTTCTCTGGTGGATGCGTGGCCTGTTACAATTTTCCGGTAAATTCCACTTGCTGTGCTGTTGTGGTGGTAACCGGAATGGATGGTCGCTGTAGCTACTGGTGTTTTACTCGTGTTTTGACGCTATGGTTAATTGATGAGTGCCAGTGACTTCCCAATTAGTGCTACGTTCTTTGTCGATCACTGCGACCCAACGGTCTGGACTCGTTCCCTTTGTACTTGATATAGCTCTTTGCTAACACAGTGGTCTGTGGCGATCGACATCTGTTGCGCTGGGTTGGTATAAGCTTTCGCCCACCGATTGGTTCTGTGGAGCGATGGCATTTCCTATCGTGGACAATGCTGGGCATTTCTTTATCGGACGACCGGCACAATCCTTCGTACTTGTGACAGACACTTCATGTGTGATTGGTAGCGTGGGGTAGCGGGATTACTGAAGGTTTTGTATCTGATGCCATTGCGAGTAATGTGCATGGCACTGGATAATTGTGACATGTTGATGGCTTTGGTCGTGAGCTAGCATGAAAGGTGGAGGTGTCCAATGCTGCTTGTTTTCTCATAGCGGGATCAGTGCGCGTGTGTTATTCTGTTGCGATGGTAAGATGCCTTGTGTGCTAACGCATTCCAATGTCTATACGCGACCGTGGCTGGACACGGCTCATCAACGTCTTATCAAATTTACTTGAGAAAGAAAAAGTTGGACATACCTATCTCCACAAGGATACTTTGCAGGCAATGTTCCAGACAGCGAATTTTATAAACCACAGCTTCCAGGATGACCACCCAACAAAGCAGTAGCATTCTGAGGAAAATTCTATAAAGATTGGCACCAGAAAGTGATTTTGAAGGAACATATAGTGCAGGAGACCCAGAGGAACACCTCCCACTCGAAGTTTTCAAAGACTGGTTAAAAGAAAATTAACCAGAATGTTTAGCAGCAGAGCACACTCCTATCCCTTTGACATCACACTATGCCCTTCCCATATTCACAGAGCTTGGATCGCATAGACAGCAGGAAGAAGAAGATTCTTCAGGAGAGTCAGAAAAAGAGAAAGAAATATCTAGTGAATGATCCCAGGATGAAGAAAGTGATCTCCAGATCGAATATTTTGACCCACCTACAGATCCTTTATCCTCAGGACTAGCTCAGTTAGAAATTGACATCCCAGTTACATTTCCACAAGTCGAAACACAGTCCCAGTTTAAACAACGAACCCTTTCTCCTCCACTGCCCAGAGAATCGCCAAAATCACCCAAAATGGCAACCAATGCTAGTAAAAACCAACCAAAATTAGATCCACCAGAATACTTCACAGGAAAACGATCTGAATTGAGCAACTTTCTCACCCAAAGCAATCTATATTTCCAACACTACAAAGACACCTATGATGAAAGTCCCAGAGACAAGATCCTCCTATTACTAAATCACATGAAATGTTTAGCTGGAGAATGGCGAAACCAAGCAGTAAAGGAACTTGATGAAACACCAGCATCATGGAATAACTATGACACTTTTTGTTACACCTTAACTGTGTTGAGAATCGTCAACTTCAAGGGCGATGAGAGCAGAACTTCCTCAAGGGAGAGTTAAGCTCCTACACAAGTGTAAGAGTGAGAGTCTGAGTGTGCAAAGACAAGCTGAGAGTTCACATGATTGGTTTGACTGTTAAAACTAGACTGGAGATCCAGTCTGTGTATTGAGAGCTTATATACATACATGCAATGCTACTGATATGTGATAAAGTGGCATGTGATAAAAGACATAGACATGTGATAAAAGAGGCAGGCATGTGATAAAGGAGGAACGCATGTGATAATAAGCATATACCATGTGATAAGAGGAACTCTGGCATAAACGACGAAGTAAGAAGGCATAATAATGGGAAAAACATACTGCATAGGGATAGGGGCTTTTACATAAGCATAATTGAGATGTGATTGTAACATAGCCTCCGTTCTAAACTAAAAGTCTATCTTTTCCAAAGATAAAATCAACATTCATGTACAAAATAAAGTTGAAAACTTAATGGTAGTCCTTTCTCTACATGCTCATGTTGTGCATGGCTTTGTCATCATAAGTAAAGTCGACAGGAGGGTCTTCTCCATAGTGATGATGAGGGCGATGCTGTGGATAGTGACTGGGTTGACCTAGGGGAATCCTGTTGGTGTTGGAAAGATGAGGTGGAGGATTTCTAGTGGGCAGTCTGAGTCCCTGTGTTGTGAATACTACCTGGCATTGTGGACGAGCATTTTGGCGAGTATTGTGATGTGTTATTTGCAGCCTTGCTTTGGCAGTTTTGTCAGCAAGTTCTGAGTGGCTGGTGGGCAATGAGGAGGGGTGATAATTGACTTCTACTCTCCTGGCTTGAATGGGAGTGGGCTTGTGTCGTTGGCATTCTTCCCTAGCTGTGGTAGGATGAGGGAGAGGGGTTGCTACTGTTGCTGATGTGTAGGTAGATCGATTTGATCCACTATTAGGTCTATCCATCATTTCCTGAATTCTAGTGATATGTACATTGTGCCTAGATATGTTGCCTTGCTGAGTAAACATGTTTTCATCACCTGGGTATTTGTTACAGTTTCTTTTTCTTTTCTTGTCATCGTTATTACTCAGTGGACAGACATATCCTAGTTACATCATCATCATTACTAATACACATTGCCTTGGATGTTATTTCCATTCGGTAGCTTCTTTCACTCTTCCTTTCTTAGGTAGCTACAGCCTCCTTTCCTTTTCTGACATTCTTATTGTCTCCCAAACGTATATAAAGGCTACTCATGTACAGTAGAACTCCAGTTCCAACTTAGACGAGTTTACCTTCCTCTCAGCCTCTGAACCATCACCTCTCTTCTTCATTGCTGAATGCATCGACCAAAGGGCTTTCGTCATCATCAGACTTAGTGTCCTCATCTTTATATTGGTTGTCATCATGACTGGGAGCAGACCGAGACTCTGTTCATTGTTTCTAAGTATGACAAAGAAGGCATCATCCATAACAGTATTGACCTGGGATGCATCCTGTCTGGGGATGATGTGAGATATAATGGTCTGCATCTCCACATATGTAACATCCTCATAATGTTAATATCTCTCTCCACAGTCTAGACACAGACCCTAGAGTAGTTTGGTGAGGTTGTCAAAGAGGTCCTGTCAACACCAGTAAGACTTGTAAAATCATGTGTCATGGAAAAGAGCGGAAGTTATGGATAAGCGCAGGAGTTGCAGACTTAGCGGATGATAGTGGAAGTAGCAGAAGGTAGCAGAAGATAGCAGAAGTAGCAGACTTGTGTGTGTGTAAACAGTAGTTGTAAAGTGTGGAGGTGATGACAGTCGTAGTGATGCTAATGTGTAGAGATGGAACTGTAGTGGACTTGCGTGAAGAGGAGAATGGCTTTGCTTATACTTGCTTTAGATCATAGGTGATGGTAATTCATTTCATGTTCTATTTACTACAAGATACTGCGCTTTATATACATTTCTGACTCTACCAATATGAAGAGACTTCGTTGAAATGTCTCCTGTGTATGCACAGCCTGTTGCAATTTTCCAGTAAGTTCTGCTTGCTGTGTCATGGTGGTAACTGGAACAGATGGTCACTGTTTTGATACAGACTCCTGTTCTAGCAATGGTCTGCGGTGATCAGTTGCAATCCCTTACTCTGGGTGGAGCTTAAGTTTTCTTGTTGATCGTGTATTCTGGGCACATCAGGATCTAGGGTCTTGACACAGAGTTTCCTAAAGCGGAAGTGGTGGCGCTTAGTCATCGGGTGGTTGGTGCGATCTCTGGGCAGTGGAGTAGAAGTCACATGGTCTGTCATGGATGCAAGCACAGAGTTTGAGTGGGAATGCAGAATTCTTGTGGAAGTTGTGGAAGTTGTTGCCAGTACCAGATAGTCATGTTCCATGGTGGACTTTCATCAGTAATAGCATGAGTGTTACAGTTTCTTTTTCTTTCCTCGTCATTGTTATTACTCAGCAGACGGACATACCCTAGTTACATCATCATCATTACCATACGCATTGCCTTGGATGTTATTTCCATTTAGTAGCTACTTT
>MIPV01009265.1:5872-17759 GCA_001983365.1 Amanita bisporigera | reverse complement strand
AAGAAGTCGCGGTACTTTGCAGAACAAAGAGAAGTACAGGAGCTACAGGAAGAGATTGCAGCCGCAGAATCAGGAAGGGAAAGCACGTCTAGTGATGACTCAAAGGTCATCCATATCGCAGAGGATTCGGGTCTTGGTGCATCTTTTCGACGCGCCTGGTCTCCCAGCGTACCACCAAGGGATTCCTCAGACGAAGAGCCCATG
This sequence comes from Amanita bisporigera, assembly GCA_001983365.1. NCBI lineage: Eukaryota > Fungi > Basidiomycota > Agaricomycetes > Agaricales > Amanitaceae > Amanita > Amanita bisporigera. Next base: position 17,555 of record MIPV01009265.1, on the reverse strand, counting down.
GACGAAGAATCAGCTCAATTTGAATTGCAAACTTTGCAGACGACATTCAGACCAACGATAAACCAAAATATCTTCCATATATCTGACCTTTCTATCTTAGGTTTACCGTCGACTCAGGGAACTGTCATTTTGCTATCTACTGAAGAGACCATATGCATTGGGGGCGCGTACATCTTTACGGTGCTGCAGGGAACAGTATCTTTACTCGGGACGACGCTTGGGGCTTCCACCAAACCGCATCGTATATATGCGCCAAAATCGTCTCCTCTACCTGTAATAGAAGCCAGTTCGTTGGAGCCGTCGATTTTGAGAGACGATCAGTTGCGTGGATTGGGACTTGTCAACGCGTCTGGTGCTATAGTCCTGATTCAGGAGTTGCGAACCGGCGTCCAGGGTCTAGGCCGTGTTTGCAAGATATTCGATGGCGTATTTGATTTCTCGCGTTATTCAAGTCAAGATGAGGATAACAAGCTGCTGAATGTGACTGGCGCATTTATGGTATGAAATTCGTCCGTCAGTTGGCGCGTCTAATTGAAGAAAAGCTTAGGAGTCAGGAGAAGGATTATGAACCATACGTTCTTTCAAAGTCGTGGGCCTATGCGCTCGATAACATGGCACCGCCTTCTTCAGGCGGAGTTTATCTCGTAAAAGGTCCAAAAAAGTCGGGCAAGAGTACCTTTGCTCGGACGCTGCTCAATCGCCTGCTATTGCGGTAAGTAAATGAGCTCTCCTGCTAACGTAGGACTGAATATCAATCTGGACCCATTAGATTTGAGCGTGTTGCGTACCTAGACTGCGACCTAGGCCAATCTGAGTTTACGCCAGGGGGGACGGTAGCACTGAATGTTATTCAGGATCCCTGCTTTGGTAACTTTCATTGGTTTCTAAGCATCACGTAATCTCAAAGCGATTCAGGACCTCCCTTTACTCATCCTACGCTTCCAAATAGAGCACATTACATTGGGACGACGACTCCAAGGTCACCTGGACATTATTTAGCATCTATCCAGGCACTATTCCAGGCATACGACCTCGACGTTCGCAATCCACTTCTTGCCTACGACAACCATACTACCATTGACGACGGACTGCCAAAACGCATTTCAGACGTCATTCCCCTCGTTGTCAACACAATGGGATGGAATAAAGGTCTTGGCGCAGACCTGAATAGAAGAATACAAGACATTGTCCACCCAACACACATTTTCGAAGTTACAGGCTTATCAAGCACCGTTGATAATTTGGACTACGGGGAAAACGCAGAACCCGGATTCGAGTTGAAACCGCAATTTTATGCGCAACTTGATCCCATTATAGCCTCGAATAATTCACCTTTGCATACGCAATATACATCTGCTGATCATCGTATAATCAACATCCTCTCGTATATGCACGCTAGCTTCCCTGGATTGTCCGAGCTCTCTGATCCAACCATAACCTCGTTAGAGCAAATCACGGCTACATCCTGGAGAACGACTTTGCCGCTATGTTCTCAACTGCCCTACGCTGTAGATTGGGATACTGCTCTAGACCGTATCGTCCTAGTAGGAAATGCCTCAGAGGATGTGGTTCCTGCAGAAGTGGGATGTGTCTTGAACGGAGCTTTGGTTGGTCTTGTGTCTAGCTGGGGGGACGACAGGACGAACAATGGCCCTGTGACGATTGAGAGCGAGATTCAAGGTGTTGATTCGTCCCCCCAGCTGCCCTACGTACAGGGAGCCCGGCCACCTGAGCCCACGTCATCAACGTGTTATGGTATCGCTCTTATTCGTTCAGTCTCACATCGCTCTCCATCAGCTGGACCCGAGAACGTTGTACAAGTGGAGCCTGAGATGCACGTTTTGACGCCAGTGCCTCCCTCGCTCCTCAAGCATTCCCGTATTTTCGTCAAAGGGGAGATGGAGCTTCCTGTATGGGGAATGCTTGACTATGCCACAGGTGGTGATGACGATGGATGGAAGGATGGTGTCGCTGGTATGGATTGGGACCGAGTGCCATATTTGCAATGGGGTAAAGGAGAGGGTGTGGGTTCAGAGCGAAGACGTATCAGACGAAATTTGATGCGCAAGGCACAGATGTAATAGACGAAGAACAAGTCATTTGAACGGCTTTCTCAAGTATGAATGGGGTGGTTATCGCATGACGACAATTGCTGTTATGATGCCCAAGACCGATAGCACGCTCATGCTGAACTCCCGCTTGAAGGATACGTTTTACGACGTCTAGCAACACCACCTGTACGACCACGTAACCATTGTCAAGGTAAATCCTCAAGGGAGGCAACGGTTAGCCAGTTTACAGGAGGCGCATTATGCATAGCGCCCGATCGACGAATGATGTAAAGGGTAAGACTATATGTCATGGAAAAAGGGGGAAAAAGATCTCGTCTGAGCGTGCGTCCATGCTGATTGTTCAACGAGCTGGATTCCGATGCATGTACTGCCACTTTAGCATTTTTTGCTATTGCTGACCATTCACTGAATAGGACAAGAGCGGTGGCAAGGCTCCCCGCCCTCTACGCCCTACTGCCAGACCTTCCCAAGGCTTCATCGGCCGGAGAACACGCCCCCGTGGCTTGGCTAGGGCCTCACTATGCGTTCCCCGCTTCGCCATGCCCCACGCACCCCATTACATGTATCCAACTGGAAGAAAAAGAACAGCGTCCATTTTCGCCGGGTATATAGATTTGGATGAGCGTCAGACAAGAATGAAAGCCAGCGCTCAACTCCCTATTCAATAGGTCTCATCCAAAAGACCTTCGTTGTCATATTCCAACAGCAGCCTCTCCAGCAGGGTGTTGTCATAACTGATGTCGCCGTCGTGACAACGATCTGCGGCACATCCGGGCTTGTCGAAAACTTCAGGCGTCTGGGTCTCTTGCTCTTTCTCGTCCTCGTCCACGTTCACCTCGCTGGGGAGGAACATACCGAACATCATAGTCCAGTTGTGAAACGAAATGCGTCCAAAAGAAAGTCCTTGTATGACCCGCTCGCCACAAGTTCGGTGGCCTGTTTTACGCCACTTACGCAAGATCGCCGTCGCTCGGGGTTGTCACGATAAAACTCGGAGGTGAATGTACTTTTGGGGGCTGAGAACGCTTGCCCTAAATGTCGGCACCCAGCTCTGCAAAGGAACGTCAATAATGGACCCATCCTCTAGCACGCACCGGTTTTTCTGGAAAGAAGCCGCATTCTTCTTCAAAACCTTTTGAGTAGCCGCCTTTCTCTTCATGTCGAGCTTGTACCTGGCAACAAGGATGTGTGGGGGGCGGCCGATGGCGGTGTTAGGGAACTCGTGGGTAGTCGATCTCGACCTTCATCAGCTCGGAAAGGGACATCTCCATCCACCGTTCCTCTCCCGGAGCGTTCTTGTTCAAAAAATCGGCGAGGTCAAACCTTCGTCGGCCTTTTCAGGTGTGACAAGAGCAGGAGCAGGAGCAGGAGAAGGTGCAGGAACCAGGACGGCGTTCTTGTTCGAAAAGTCAGACAACTAGTCGTGGTTATTATCAGCTCGGGAAGTGACGTCGCTCAACTGACGCGTTCTTGTTCAAGGAGTTGGTTAAGTCGAAGGTATCGCTTCTTCATTATCATTAGCAACCAGAGCACCGTTCATGATGTATGTATTCAACACCCAAAACCCCTTCAATGTCCGATTCGGGAATATGGTCAAGCGAAATCGAAACCTCGTCGTCGTCATCGGCCACTCTACCGATACGGCGCAAGAATCTTGCCTGCCCTCTCTGGGACGAAGAAAAGTTACCGTGCAGACCCACATTATCAGATACCAAAAATAAGGATATATTTATGGCTGGATAGCGAGCATGCAGGAGAATGGCATATAAGGTATATTGTTCGAGGGTATTCATCATTTCTCATACTGATGGCTCGGTGGCAGGACCGGTACCTTCAGCTGTCGGACCACCCGGGCTTGTTTGCACGAATGAGCTGTATGACGGAGATGAGCATATGTTCACATATAGATTCAATCATGCGAGCAGGCGATACAATCTACTGGCATGAAGTTGTCACACATATGACACGCGACGTGATCAAGGCTCGATCAATCCTAAACCTAATCCCAACATTATAGTGGCTACGAAGATGACCCCGATGTCATACTGGTATGTGGATTTCCTCTGGGTGCGTCGGTTCGGGTGTGACCTGGGACATAAAGGACGAATTGCTGAACAGGACTCGGACTAGCAGCAATACTACTTAAATATGTGTTGTCCAATATGCTTGTTATACGGAACTTATCTAATCAACTTTGCCAAATAGTTTTGTCGATAAAGATATGGCTATGAGATTTCGGAATGGTGGTGTTGGGCACAAGTCAACGCTTGAACAGACGGTCAAGTTTTTACGAGACCGTCATGAACTAGGTGTTGCAGACGGGAGAAGTGCAGGGCACAAAGGAAACACATTGATGACGACGAGGAGGATTACGATGCTGACGAAGGGGATAAAGATCTAAATGAATCCCCTGAAATAGAAAATCAAGAAGCCGACGAAGTTAAGGACAGAACTGGGACGAATCTACATTGGCGCAAAACAATACGGATTGGACACTGATTGTCATAATCGGATACAACGAGGGATATGGGTTGGACAAAGGGTGTGACGCTGACGTAGACATGAGCGACTCGGGCAAGCTCAGACTAGCTGTACCCAATGGACTTTCGTGCCCAGTATCACAGACTCCAGCTTGATCGCTTTCGCCGTTGTTGCGTTGCATGTCTACTGTATTCTGTGGTGGCTACATCATCAGCTATCTACGCCAAGTCGGCGGGTTGTCCTCCGGTCTACCTCAGCAAGGTTTTGTTGAAGAATACAACAAGACGCCTGAAGTGTTGTTGATGGACTTGCTTCGTACAGTCGACATTCCTGTGTATGTAGCGATAAGGGGATGTGCCAAATGATCTTGCCATTCCGGTCCGGGACTGCTCGACAGATTCCTTGCCTCTTGGTACCTGTATTGTCGATCGCCTGCTTCTTGCGTAGGACAAAAAAGAGTCTAGAAGTTGCTTCCATCTGTGTCTGTGGTAGGAAAGTTCGCCTCAACCACTTTGAACAACAGCGATGGTGTGATACCGTCCGAGTCACGAGATGACGTTCTTGCGGCCAACATACGCAACCAGGTTCGTTGATCATGCCCATCGGATACCATGATGAAAAACCAATGGAGACTTTTCTCATGATCATTTCTTCCTTTCCGTCGTGGTACCCCTGCAGCTTAACGGAATCAATCCTGAGGACATTCTCTACATTGTCGACGTCTTCGAGTGCTAAATGCATGTTCCTGGCTGTGTGTTCGATGATTTCAACCATTCAATGGAACTGTTACATGGTCACTATACACGTAACAGATAACTGTCACGCAATCTGTATTCGGACCGCCAAGATGCCTCCGAAGTTAAACAAACGCCAGCAGCGCGAACTAGAAGAACTAGAAGCACTGAAAGCAAACCAGCTACACGATGGGTCCGGCGATGAGGACGACTTAACGTATTCGGTATCGCGGCCTACGAAGGTTACGACTTTCTCTCAGGTGCGCCGCTTTCTAAACCAGGCTAACAGTCAGCTTTAACAGCATCATGTAGTTGATGATTGCAGATGAAGAGAGCGAGCCTGAAAGCGACGCTGGCGCCGAAGTGACCGCTGCAAACAAGTCGGGCAAATCGCGCAAGGTGAAAGGTTGCGTCATTGTTGTCTGGCTTTCTTATTTACAACGTTTCGCATAGCCAAAGAAGCGAAAGAAGAAGATTGCCACAGCTGAAACACCCTCATTATCTTCTCATGCCTCCCTTATGAGTACTGAATCGAGCAAAATGCATCAAGTTCCTGCCAATCTAAATGTCAGGGCTTCTGGCATGTCGACTACAAAGGGCGAGAAGAAAGCACTTAAAAAGGCGAAGGCCAAAGACAAGAAGTCGGGAATGGACGAGCTAGACCAAGCATTAGCCGAGCTAGCTGTTAAGTACGCCGCATGACACTGCGCAAGTGAGAGTTTAATGTCACTCTTTCAGGTATCCGGAAGGCCATCAAGTATTTATGACTGCCGCTGATTCCCAATCCCTCACTCAACTTCTGGCTGTTTCACTCTCTCACCTCGATAGTGAAGCTGAACTGCGCAAGTTCTTTGGTTCCAAAGTGGTTCAAGCGGCGAAAGCATCTTCTGGATCAACTTCTCAAGTTAGACGTCAGGCAGCAGCAGGTGCCCTTCGATCTAACCTGACGAAGCCTAAACCAACCTGGTGGGCTGCAAGACAAAGGGAGGGATTGTCAATCCGAGCATATGTAGACGAAGAAACCCAGGAAAGACTGCAGAGACATGGGTGGGATCTGGTCAGAGAAGAGAAGTGGTGGACGGTAGAATATAGCAAGAAATATAAGAGTATGACAAAAGCATTTATGGCTACGGTTATGTCTGGAGGTGAGCTCATGCCGACCTTGGCGGGATGAGAGTATATTGACTAGTACATACTAGATCCGCAAGGATTTTGGAACTTGTTAGGGAAGCTTCCATGGCATGCGGATACGTTACTGCAGATAGCAGAGATCCATCGGCATAGAGAAGGTAAACATTTTCTTACTAGTTGGTAAGTAATTACTTTCCTGAATATCATACAGAATGGTCGCAAGCCGTGGATTTTGTGGACAGAGCGTTGTTCACATATGAACGATCTTTTATCGGGGCATTCAACTTCACAAGTGGCCAGAATAGGCTGGATTTTGATCGTGTAGAGAATCGGCCCTTCTTCCTCGCGATACATAGACAGATTTCGTGCGTCCTTTATACGATAACAAGTGCTCATCTCAATAATCATGCAGTGATTTGCAACGCCGCGGCTGCGTCCGTGCCGCTTTCGAATTTGCTAAACTTTTATATTCTCTAGACCCATGGTTGGATCCGCATGGATCGTTATTCCATCTTGATCTCCTAGCACTTAAAGCTCCTGGGATGCATCAGTGGCTGTTGGATGTCTATGATCTTTTCCTGTCAAGGCGTCGAAGTCACTCTCAAGAGAAGAGAGATACAAGAGTGGATCCTAGCCTGTTACCTGGGTGGGCATATTCCAGGGCACTGGCAACATGGATATTGGAAGACGCGAGGAAAGATACAGTCAGTCGTCATAACTTTGGCGGGTGAGGAAAACTGACCTTGTTGTCCCAGGGGCACATAGCGAGCAGCGAAGCGCTGAAGGAGGCCATTCTATCGTTTCCTTCCGTTGTTCTGCCTCTCGCAGATAAGATTGACGTGACCATTCCCGATAGCGTGCGAGCACACAAGGATTTTAAAATTGAAGTAGACGGAAAGTAGGTCAGATCCTCCCCAATGCTCATTCAGTCCGACAACTAGCATTTCTAGTTATCTGTCTCTCGCAAATGCTATACTGCACATGTTGTCACACCTTTATGCACAGCATGCTTTTGGTATCTGGAAAGAACCTGCCCATAGCGCCTGGTTCACGTCGGTCGTGACATCTCTCTCATCCACTATCCCGTCTACTCTACCTAGAACTCTTCATCGTGACGATTTCCTCCATCTTTACGAACACAGTGCGAACCTCCGATACTCAGCCTATCGACACGTTGCAGTACTCGAATCATCTTATCGTAGGCTGTTTGCGTTCATGCCAAAAGAAGTCACGGATTCAAGGTCTCTCGCGTGCGATCCACTTCCGCCGTTAAGCGCTACGACGAGATACGACGCTGAGTTCTTTGAAGGCATAGATGATGCATTTGGGATGCTGGGTACGAGGACAAGGAGGCAGAGGGAGGCAGATCAGAGACGATTGGCTCATATTGTGCAAGATCAGGCGCTCGTGCAACAACTACAGGTAATCATCTCGCGTACTCGCTATTTAATCCCGGGAATGATCCATCGTCATTCTAGGAAATCGTAGATGGGAATCCTGAATTGGCTGCGAGATTTCCGGGTGGTGCATTACAGCTTGCACAGTTCGTAGGGCAGCTGCCGGTAGATGCGTTGGATGATATGTTCCTTCAGTTCCAGATGGGTGTAGAACAACACGACAGGATGCCGGGTGAGTTCGACGATGGTGGGATTGGTGTTGGTGTCGGACAGGCTGAGCATCATGAAGTCGAAGATCATGGTAGGGACCAAAGAGAGGAAGAGAACAATGAGGAAGATATGGAAGAGGATGAAGACGAAGATGAAGAAGCACCCTCAGTAAGTGCTCATTTTATTCAGACTGGTACTTGTTGAACAATACGATACGTTCGATAGGCGATTGTACGCGGCTTAAGGAATATCATTGGGAGATTTTGGGGAAGAAACACTGCGGATACCAGACCCGATGACTCAACGTCGGAAGATGAGATAGTGCTTATGGATGATCAGGGCGTCGATTGATCCCTCTATGCACATGATCATTTCAAGCATCAAGTTATTCTACTGTTTGCGCCCTTACGCTTACACTATGTATTCTACGCTATTTCAAGACATAGACGGATATATAACAGGTATACGCTCTAGCAATGGTTGGTATTCTCTAATCAGAAAAGTATTCCGGTAGGATGAACGCCAATTTTTTCCTGTCCTCGTCCTTGGATTTCTCAGACCTTGGCATGATACTGTATTTCATCGATCCGACTTCCTCTAGCAACACTTCCTCTTCACTAAGACCATTGGCCTGCCCATCGATAACCTGATGCAGCTCGTCCAACACTGTCGCGGCAACGTGCCTCGATGTATCCGCATTTGCCTGGAGCGTCTTGAACACCTCGGCCGCAGTGACGGCTTCTGAGTGAGGTCTCCAAGAATCGTAGTCTGTCGCCGTCGCAATTAAGGCATAACTGTAACGTTTCCATACGACACAAGAATACATGAAGATGAAAAAGTGGACGTACCTTAATTCGGCTTCTCTAGCCAACTTGGCCTCCGGCAACACGCTCATGTTGATCAAGTCCGCGCCCCATTGTCTGTACATCAAACTCTCCGCCCTCGTCGAGAACTGCGGACCCTCCATGCACATGATGCACTTATCTCTAAACAAGCCCACCTGCCTTCCCGTCTCCTTCTCCACATCCTTCAGTGCCTTCTCGACCCTGCCCTCCAACCACCTTACGAGCTTCATGCTGAAAGGATCACCAAACGTGGCATGTGCGACGATGGACAATCCCTCAAAGAAGCTCGCAGGCCTGACGCCCTTGGTTCTGTCAATGATCTGGGTGGGGAGGACGAACGATCCTGGGACGATTTCCTCCCGAAGGGAGCCGACGGCTGAGAACGCGATGATGGCGCGTACGCCGAGATATTTGAGAGCGGCGATGTTGGCCCGAGAGGGAACGGCTGAGGGTGAGATGTTGTGTCCTTTTCCGTGCCGCGCGAGAAAGGCAATTTGAGTCCCTGTGGGAAGGGCACAAATTGTTATGGGGGAGCTAGGAAAGCCCCATGGCTGTAAAACGATAAGTTGGATTTCGGTCAAAAGTTGAGCAGATCGGAGCGACGTGCCGTTTCAGGGTTAACATGTTTCCTACATTGGCGATCATTTGTTAACTGGGCAAGCGGGGACGATCGTATCGAGAAGGACGTACACGAAAGTAAGATTATCAAGGTGATAAAGTCCACTGCCACCTATAACGCCAATCAGCACTAGATAAGATCATGATGTCAGTCCAGACTTTCAATACACCAGGCAGGTCGGATTGGCTCACCTTTCTCATTCTTCTCGTTAGCCATCTATGGTCTAAAGGTTCAATCGGATGCTACTTGCAGGCAAGCTGACCTTGAAAAGCTTGCCAACGAAAAATTCCGAACATCGTCGTTTCGAATCTTATCAATTGTCAGGCTTATCACGTCATCCGTTATCACAACGTCACAAATTTTCACTGCGACTACTGCAATATGCTACACGTTTCGCAACAAGTTCCATTTGCCATGTAGCGACTGTTTCGTATCAGATGGTCTGCTCCTTATTACTGGAGTACTTTCCAAAGCGTCGGCCAGAAGCCCACTTGAATCGACCAGTTGATAAATGCCTTGTGGTGATTGACTTTATTATCCATCCGGACTGGGGCTTCTATCCCAAACTATAATCTAGAATATCTCCAACTAGGCTGTGTCTGGAACTCCACCTACCAACAAACGTCTTGCAACATAACTACATACGACGTACGTCTTGATCAATACCCAGTGACTGTCCCCCTTTATACATACAGGGCTTCTCCGCGGACACGTGTTTATACTGGAGCCAGTCAAGTCACCGATAGTTCTGTTCATCCCAAAGTGCCGAAGAGTGAAATTTGATATCTACACACCGCAGGATTCGCTGCGGTTATGCAGTTTGCAGCTGGCCAATTGGGGAGGTTGGTATCCCGAGTGCTACGCCTTGCACAGCTGAGGAGAGGATGACCGTGATCGTCTTTCGTCAGAGTTCCACGCGCGACAATGGATTGACATATCATGGCGCCAAGAAGATGCAATAAGCACGTCATGGACCAGAATAGGTCTTAATCTATGGCATCTTTGATCTAAAACCTTCGTCCTAGTCCATTTTATCCCCACTGGGCTAGCTGATTTCACACTTCGGCTTCATATCAATAACCAATAGTTTAACACTTGCCTTCAATGGGGGTGTTATATCACTCTGGGAATATATACGCCACACCACGCTCGCAGTCTGTGCATGCAGTGCTGAACACATGCAGTGTGTGAGGCAGACCATCAGCTGTCACATTCAAACAGGAAATCTGTCATTCGAACGAAGGTCACGGCAATAATGTCAGCTTCAACTAAGTTTGTATGCCTTCTAAATTTGACTTGGGTTTTGCCACATACCTCATACTTGTCAGTTTAGGAAGGTACAAGCGAGGATGGTATGTCGCCTGTGGCTTGATTGGTCTCGGTAATTGCCGATGCCAAGATCCAATTCAGGAAACAACAGCGATACCCAGTGAGATCAATTGATTTTCTTGGTACGTGACAATACATTATCCTATTATGTCTATCACATCCGGACACGTCGCACCAGGCAAACGCATCCAGTACTATAATATACGTAATAAACTATGTCCAAACAGAAAGATCCTCGTGAGCGCTCCACATCGTCGCTTCACACCCGAACCCCCGATCCGGGCCCAAAAGAAGTGCTTGAGCCAGACCTAGACAACGAAACCGACATCTTCCTCTTCAAATCGCTCGAAATCGTCCCAACGACCGACAAATCCCTCACTGAATGGCTCTGCAGCGACCGATCACCCAATCCCAACGCCACAACCCCGTTCTCGTTCCCCTTACTCTTTATGTTACGGCTAGGGCTCGGACCCATGCTCACGCTCACAGTCAAATTGCGGGCAGAGGCACTGGGAGACACGGTATTGGCACCACGATGGTGCCGCGTCCTAGATGAAGAACGAGTGTCATGGCGAGACAGTGTCAACGCCGAACACGTTCGCCGGACGAATGCAGACTTCGAACCCGAACTGGAAGTAGGTATCCCAAAAGAAGTTGATGACGAAGAAGAAGATGAGGAAGAGAAGGAAGAAGAAGACGGTGTGAGGGCGTAAGAGCTGTTTGCCGTGGAGGGAGCTGACATAGACGTGGGAGTGGACATTGTTAATGAACGGCTAGTAGCTTGAGTGGACGAGGTACTGGACCCAATCGCACAGAGGTCAGACGGAGGCCTGGCTGCTCTGCGAGGCGTCAAGCTTAACGCGTT
>MIPV01009243.1:0-16264 GCA_001983365.1 Amanita bisporigera | reverse complement strand
CAGATAAAATATAGAAAAATATAGAAAAATCGTTAGGTCGTAACATGACCCTCCCCTTAAGACTTCTCGTCCCGAGAAGTAGAGTCTTCCAAAAGCCTCTGAAACGTGCCAGCCGTATCTTCCTCGGCATAAATATCCTTCTGATCCCCTTTCCACCGATGCCAGTTCCGTTCTAGGCGCTCAAGGTAATCGTGTTCGAATTTTCTGTCCTCCCATCCAAACAGTCGTTTGGGCACCGATGCCTGTGTGTGATTTTGCCATTTCCGGTAACGTAGCTCACGGTTATTGGCCACTCGTCTTGGAGCTCCTGGATTTGCCCTGTGAAATTTCTGCACCTCTTTCTTAGCATTCGTGAGGTTTTCCGCGGGTTCCCATGTCGATTCTTCTACAGGGTAATTTTTCCACTTGACCAGATATTCTAGACGTCCCCCGGCGCGACCACTGACTCGGCTGTCCACAACTTCCTCGACTTCGTATTCGTCATCTTGGGACTCCTCCACCATCTGCAACTCCTTTCGTTGCGCCGCTTTTTCCCTTTGGCCAGGAAATGCGGGCTCTTGGTAGGGTTTGAGGAGTACTTCATTGAATACATTGTATATTTTCCATGAAGCCGGGATTTTAAGTTGGTACGCGGACTCGCCAACCTTCTTGACCACTTCCAGGGGACCCACAAATTTACCGTCGAATTTTTTAGTGGCACGAATAACTGGCAGATTCTCCATACTGAGGTACACCTTATCTCCGGGTTTGTACTGCCGCGCCGCCTGACGATTCTGATCGTATCGCCTTTTCATTACGTCAGCGGCTTTGTCCAAAGCCTGCTTTGCCTTTGCGTGTACATCCTCGACTTCCTTGGCTAGGTCTTCTACCGCAACGACCTTGGGCGTGTATGTGGGATTGAGTCCTTTGTTCGGGTGCCGTCCGTAGTTCATGAAGAACAGGGAATACCCAGTGGCCGAGTGTACCCGATCATTATGGCAAAATTGCGCAACCGCTAACCAGTCGCTCCAGTTATCCTGCCAATGGTTCACGAACATCGTCAGGAATTCCTTGACTTCCTGATTGACACGCTCCGTTTGGCCATCGGTCTGCGGGTGATATGCTGTTGATCGATTAGCTTTGATCCCCATCATTCCATACAGATCATCCATGAACTTTGATGCGAACTGTGGTCCTCGATCACTGATGACCTTATGCGGTAATCCGTGTTCCCTGAATACGTTATCCCTGAACAGAATCGCCACCCCTTGTGATGTCACTGATGATGTTGTCGGGAGGAAATACGACTTCTTCGTAAAGCGGTCCACTACTACCATGATCATGTCATTGCCCTTGGATTCCGGTAATGGTCCCATCAGGTCTACTGATACAACCTCCCATGGTTCCGATGGTACCTCGTTTGGTACTAATGGTGCCGCGCATGGTTGTCGATCCGGCTTTGCCCGTTGACATGTCTCACATCCGGGAATGTACTTTTCGATGTCCCTGCGCATGTTAGGCCACCAAAAGTTTCTTGTCAGGTTCTCCAGGGTCTTGGCTATGCCCGAGTGTCCCCATGAATGATGAATTTGAATCAAATTCTCCCTGAGCCAAATGTGTACTGGTACATACACCCTTCCTTTCCATTCCACCAGTCCATTGGAGACCTTGAAGTTTTCATCCTGTCGTGCAATTCCCTGCTGTACTTGTGCCTCCCATTGCCGTTTAGGGATTTTTTGGATATCCTTGATAATATCTTCTATGGCTCGATCATTGTCATATAGTCGAATGAATAAATGCTCTTTCAGGAGTATTACTCCTTCGTTGTCGTTCTGTCCCCGTTCATGACCAGCCCTTCTAGATAGCAGATCAGCTTTGGAGTTGGACTTCCCTGATCGATGCTTGATTACGAAGTTATAGTCCTGTAAATCCGTTACCCATCGCGCTTGCCACCTATTGAGGTTTTGCGGTTTCCGGAAGTACGTCAGATTTTGGTGATCTGTTAGAACCTCAACCATTTCCTTAGCTCCCTTGAGGTAGTGAGACCATTCATAGAAAGCGTGCATGACCGCCAGCATTTCCTTATCATAAATTTCGTAATTTCGTTCAGCGTCATTGAGAGCTTTTGAAATAAATGCCACCGGTCTCCATAATCCATCCCTTCCAATTTGAGACAAGATTCCACCTATTGCAAAATCTGAAGCATCAACTTCCACTTGGAACTGGCCTTCATCATCTGGAATTTTCAGGACCACCTCCCTCGCCACAAGCTCTTTCAGTCCCTGAAAAGCCTGAGACTGCAATTCTGTCCATAACCAGTCGACCTTGCCCGTTAACTTAGTCAGTGGCTTGGCCACTTTGGCGAAACCCTCCACAAAACGTCGATAGAAGTTAATAAATCCCAGGAATTGCTGAAGTTCTCGTTTGCATGTAGGTTCTGGCCATTCCACCAATGCTCTGACCTTTCCCGGTTCCATACGAATTGAATCCCGACTGATTACCAATCCTAAAAAGTCGATTTGTGGTTGATCGAACCAGCACTTCTCCGGTTTCAACGATAACTTATGATTCTCCAACTTTGCCAATATTTGGTTTACGTGTTTGGTATGCTCGTCCTGTGACGTTGAGAAAACCAATATGTCATCCATGTAAATAACGACCCATCCTTCTGCAATTTCTTGTCGGAATATGTCGTTCATCATTGTCTGGAAAGTTGCAGGTGAGTTTGTGAGACCGAAAAACATAACCAGTGGTTCGAACAAGCCCCTATTTGTTCGAAAGGCGGCTTTCCATTCATCGCCCTCCTTGATTCGAACGTTATTATACCCCCATCGGATGTCCATCTTGGAAAAAACCTTGGCTTTTGACAGTTTATCCACTAATTCTCCAATTAGGGGTAATGGATATCGATTTTTGATGGTCATCTCATTTAACCGCCGGTAATCCTGTACTGGTCTGAGCTTTCCATCCTTCTTTTTAACGAAGAAGAAGGGAGATGCCATGGGTGATTTACTTGGTTGGATTCGTCCTGTGTCCAAGTTTTCTTTTAAGAATTCGTCCAGTTGTGCCTGTTCGTCCCGATTTAAGGGATAAATCTTACAATCTACTGGTTTGGATCCTGGTACCAATTCGATGGCATGATCCCAAGGACGTCGTGGCGGTAGTTCATCGAAGGTCTCTTTTTCAAACACTTTCCTATGTCCCAGATAGTGTTTCGGTACTACATCTTCTAAGGACCGTTTTGTAGCTGTTGCTGCCTCCTTTGCTGCAATATCCGTTGCCACCGATCGCATCCTTAGTTCTGGTTCGCCAATGTGCACTGCCAGCAACTTTTTGCCTTCTTCTAATGGTTCCATAGGGTTCACTTCCTCTTCCGGTTCGTTAACCTCAGATCTATTCCAGCAGGTCCCTGGGCATCGACTAAATGTCACCTGTTGACGCCTCCAGTCGATTACTGGATTATGCTTCTGTAACCAGTCATATCCGATGAACAGATCCGTCTTGCCTAGTCTCGCAATTCCACATTCAATAACCTCCTCATGATCGCCAATTCGCAACTTGAATTGCGTCATATATTCCAGGCTACCCATGGCGTTACGGGTTCCGTCCGCATTATAGACAGGCATTGGTCTTAGCATTTTGCGCTTATTTAATTTGTGTCTTTCCACAAATTCATCATTGACGCATGTGCCTGTACATCCTGAGTCCAATAACGCTTGTACTTCTATATTATCTCCCGTATCCATAGTAGTGATTATTGCCTTAAGGTTCATTTCTTGCTTTCCTGTGGCTTTGACCACCTGACCCCTTAAATGTATCAGGTTCCATAACACGTCTGACTCCGATAACTTGTTCAGCTGGTCTACCAACTCCTCAGTTGCCTCATTCACACGTTTGTTGTGAATCCATTCCCTTAGACACTGTACAGCCGTTGCCTTATCTTGTTGCCAGATTCGTCATAGCACCCATTTGGAGGACCAGGTTCTCAACCTTGGTTTTGTGCTCATACTTAAGTTTCTCACTCGGTGAATTTGTGACCTGCACTCGTATAATAATTCTGGTAGTACTATACAAGAGTCTTTGTCCGAGTTAGAAATCTTTTGAGCCAGTAGCGCTGAGCGCGCTCCTACTGGCTTCTGCCAAAACCCTTCGCCTTCCCCATTTCTTCCCATTGCTCCTCAGTGAGCTCCTCTATTCGTACTTCTCTCATGCGCCCTTTTCCTTTTTCGGTGCGCATGTACTTCTTCGGTTCCTTGCAGTCTGCCTTGAAGTGACCCGGTTTCCCACAATTGTAGCAAACGCGTTCTTTGCATCTGGTGGCATCCACATCCATTGCATCAGGATCGGTTGTGACTGGTTTATACATAGTTGGCTTTGCGGGTTTTTCTATTGGTTTCTCCTTGTACGTGGTAAAACCGGTTCGTCCCCCATATGCCTTCTTTGCTCGTCGATATGCCTTTGCCAGTTCCACTGCCCTATCTTGGATTTCTCTCAGGGTTGCGTTAGCCGGTAAGTTGCCGTGCTGAATTAATTCGCATCCTAGGGCCGGATTGATGTGATCCTTGAATAGATCGATCAAGGCTTTGCTGTCCCATCCTGATAAGGGTGCTTGTGCATTGAAGCGAATGATGTAGTCCTCAACCAGGGAGTCTCCCTGTTTCAGGGCTATGAGCGCTGCCGTGGCCTCCTCCTGTGTTTCGGTTGACATGAAGAAATCGTGCATTTCTTCTTTGAACCCTGCCCAACTTAGGAATGGGAATTTGTGCCGCATGGCCCTGCGCACTACTACACCTCCCGCCATTTCTCCGTCGTTGAGCTGCTGGTAGGTGAGGTTTGACAACCATCCCTCGGTTCGAACTCCATGTTCGTACTCTTCCATTGCCTCCTGCCATTGCCGTAGTTTGACGCTTGCCCAATCACCGGCTCTATTTTTATCCCCTCCTTTGATCCGATATAGGCAGATCGATATCTGCCTTCCCAATTGGGTTTCTCGTGCCAGGGTAAAATAGGTTTGCATTTGACGGCACCATGAGTCTACGTATTGGGGGTCCCCCTGATAATAGTCCGGCATCTCGGCCTTTGTGAGTGGTGATGGTTCAGGTCTTGGATTGACACGCCTCCATTCATTGATTGCATCAGCTATTACTGCTGCCACTGCATTGGCCGTATCTCGTCGCCCCCGTTCCAGCTGTTCGATTTCGTTATTCCGGACTGCCACATCCGCAGCTGTTGTGCCGGCGGGGTGCCCAACTTCAATGACTTCTGGGTCTTCTGCATTTACATGCCACCTCCATCCCATTATGGCATTATACAACCGGTTAATCATTTCTCCGTTGTACATGAACGCTCCAAGTCGCTTATAGCCCATTCCCGCCGACATGATCATGGACATCTCGTTCCACCCTGATACTCCGTCTGATGCCTTTTCGATGTGGTAGCAATCTGCTACCCCATATGTCTTTCAAACCCGGGTGGTAACGTCAGCGTCCCTTAAACTTGGATCCCATGCTACAACCTCGTGGACTTGTGGGTATGCAGGCCACATGTACTCGTTCCAGTAGCATTTCTTTATTAGGACTAAGTAGCAGTATCCAGGGACGTCTGGGTGTAATCTGGTCTTGTCGCTAGGGTGCCGTTGACATGGGTATGGGTATGGTAACGCAAATTCCTTGTCGACTTCTCGGCGCCAATTATTTATAGCCATGATTGCATGATCTTTGTAACCCTGATTTTTAAATTGTTTGGGTTTCCCTAGATCAATCCATTTCTCGGCCTCAGCGATCTGCACCTGTGCTTGTCGAGCTCGCTCCTCGATTCGTGCTTTGACGTCCTCACTAACCCATGGGATTGCAGGGTCTTTCTCGATCCAGTCATCGACGCGCTGGATTGATCCATTATGCCACGTGTGATCCGCGCCCATTGTTCGTGTCAGGGACTTACTTGGTCCGGACCGGCTTATGACAGCTTGGGAGTACGACATTTTTGGAACCAGGGACGTTTTGGAACTTTTAAAGGACTTCTGGGAGTTTGGTACTGATTGTATGAATGATGAAATCGTTGTCGTTTTTGGCTTCGATTTTCCCAATCCCCCAAGTACCGCCTTTTTGGCATATTTGCCGCACTGTTCCAGATCCTCTAGATCTGCCCACGTGTATATGTCATCCTCATATTTTCGGATGGCGGCTTCCTCGATTACATGGTAGACCCCATCCTCGTCCGTGTCTTGAATCGCGAATCTTGCCCTTGTATCTCTGAGTTCGGGTTCCCACGACAGGATGTCCTCGAGGGTAGGGTAACCTGGCCAATAAAATTTATTATAGTACTCCTCTTTGAACAGAGTCATATAACAATATCCGTCCCGTCGCCAAGGTGCATCCTCTGGTATATCCGTCGTGTATTGGCTCGGCAACTGTGGGGATCGTAACAGTTCTACCCACGTTCTGGTAGGGTCTAGAACTTCTCCTAATTGTTTCAGAAAGAGGTCCATGTGTAAGACTGGCATGGGAGCGACTATTCCTGGCTCAGGAGTTCCCATAGGCGTTTCCTTATGGGCTTGTCTCCTTATGTAGGTTTTCATGTATGGGTCATACCGGATTCCTGTGGCTCGCTCGGCATCCTCTTTTTGTGTTTGTATCCGAGCTGCTTTAGTGGATCGGATATTCCCGTTGGCCGCGTGCATCAGCCGATTCCTTTCTTTGGCCGATAGTACCAATCCGTTGTGCTGCAGGGTTATGATATCAAACCCTAGCGACAACAGCTGAAGGTTTGATGGCGTATTGAAAAGTGCTTCTCGCATCGGGGAGTCCATCTCGAATTGTTGCAACAGGTCCTCCAGGGTCTGTCGCTCCTTCTCGATCTGGGTCAAGTACGCGTGGTACTCCCTTTGTTCTTTTGCCGACCTCCAGCGCTGTTCGAGGAGAGCTTCCCACGCCTCCTCTTGTTCTCTGATGGATTCTTGTTCAGCCACCCAGGCCTCGCGCTCACGAATCCGCTGTTCACGGCGTGACTGTCGCCGTTGTTTCTTTTTCCATGCCTGCCAGGCACGGACGTGTGCATCACGCTGCCGGTTGTCGAGCCGCACAGCCGTTTTGGATGATTTTTTTGGTTCTGCGCATCCCTGCGCCCAGTCGAGCTCGAATACGATGCCGACTCCCATCAAGGACAACCCTGCCCTTGGCAAAACATAATTAAAAGGCCCCTGCATGTCGCCTAGGAGATCTAGATAGATCTTTGTTGCCTTTTCTTCAATATCTCACGCTTCCTAGCGCAGATATTCTATGCTGCGGTCAATAACGCACCCGCACGCAATTCTTCGATTTAATTCCACCAATTGACTTAATAGCGTGGTGCCCGGCGCTTCACTCAGATGTCCTCGTGCTCAGATCGTTAGATCTGATACGTAATTGGTATTCTGAGACTGTATGCCTTGATACACGGCATGCCACCAAGTTGTCTTCGTGGGTTCCACCCACTATTCCGCAGTACTGGTGTAGGTACCCGATTCGACCCTGCCTGGTCTACTAATCGGCGAAGCCCCTACTCTCGTCCAATACTGTTGTGTCGCCTAGAATGCTCGAGGCTGCTAGTGGCCATGTGTCGCAACGTGCACTAGGTCAGACGTCTGTTGAGAAAACTTGAAAAGGCTTCGACGCTGTGAGCGACAGCGAACAAGACGTGCTCGGCACTGTAACCAACGACGAAGGGTTTGTAGATAAAGACTCTAGATTATGTTAGGACAGACCTAACCACGACCTAAACCCTCTGAGAAGAGTGTGGAGAAAGAGATGTATTGCGACACAATAGAACAGTAAGCTGTGGTAGAGCAAACTATCTAGAGTCTTAAGGACTCCTACCTACGAACACACCACCTTTTATACATATGAGCGCTGGTCCGTGCGCACAGACTACGCAGCCTCATGACCGTGTACGTGCAGCAACAAACCCAGACCCTCAACCCAGACTCACCCAGCCCCCATGAGAAGATGTGACTTGACCGTCATCCATATCTCTTGATCTAATCGGTATCCCCGTACAGCCACCTTGCTGACATAACCCTAGACCGTCCTAACATAGGGGTGCGAGCCTCCTTCCATAAGTGATATCCTGTTTGTAGGCCTCCAGATAAAATAGATAAAAATATAGAAAAATCGTTAGGTCGTAACAAAAATCACTAAACAAAGTGGAACAAAATTATGAAATCTATGACAAAGAAATGTTGGCTGTGATGGCAGGGTTCTACGAATGGAGCCATTATCTAAAAGGAGCAGAACATCCAATAGAAGTTTTGACTGATCATCAGAACCTCACTTATTTTTGAAAACCTCAAAACCTGAATAGGCAACAAGTGAGATGGGTTTTAGATCTCCAGGAATTCAATTTGGTAATAAAACACAGATCAGGGAAGTCCAATACCAAAGCCGATTTGTTGTCAAGATGAGCAGATCATCTGAAAGGAGATAAGGACACCAAGCAAGTGATATTGCTAAAAGAAGATTTATTTGAGGCAATATGAATTTTTGATGATGACCAATATCAAGATGAACTGATTAAAGATATTGGAAAGATCTCAAGATGATTCTTTGATAAACAAGTTATTAAAGGAATTGATGACAAAGACGAGACTTTTCAGAAATCTAGGCAGGGATATTATAAATGGAAAGAATGAGTGTATGTGCCAATAAAGAAGGAGATAAGAGAAAGAGTGATCGAATTTTGTCACACCAACCCCCTTGCTGGACATCCAGGGATAGCAAAGACCCTTGAAATGGTGACCTGAGACTTTTGGTGGCCAAATATGCAAAAGGACATTGAGTTTTACATCAAGGCTTGCCATGAATGTCAAATCAATAATGTTACAGTTTCTTTTTCTCTCCTTGTCATTGTTATTACTCAGTGGACGGATGCATCCTAGTTATATCATCATCATTACTATACGCATCGCCTTGGATGTTATTTCCATTCAGTAGCTTCTTTCACTTTCCTTTCTTAGGTAGCTACAGCCTCTTCTCCTTTTCTGATGTTCTTATTGTCTCCCAAATGTATATAAAGACCACTCATGTACAGTAGAACTCCAGTTCCAACTTAGATGAGTTTTACCTTCCTCTCAGCCTCTGAATCATCTCCTCTCTTCCTCATTGCTGAACACATCGACCTAAGGGCCTTCATCGTCATCAGACTTAGTGTCCTCATTGTCCTGTCAGTTGTCGTCATGACTGGGAGCAGACTGAGACTCTGTTCATCATTTCTAAGTACAATGAAGAAGGCATTGTCTGTAACAAATAAACCAAATTGACAACCAAAAGCTGCACCCTTACAGCCAAATCGCACACCTAATGAACCATGGGAAGAAATTTCAGTTGACCTAATTGGACCATTACCTAAGTCAAAGGGAAAGGATGCAATAATGGTTGTAGTGGATTGGTTTTCCAAAAAGGCTTATTTTATTCCAACAGTCATGACAGTCACATCACAAGGAGTGGCAACACTCTACTGAGACATAATACTCAAGGAGCATGGCATTCCTTGGAAGGTAATATCAGACAGAGGACCTCAGTTCGCATCTTCGTTCATCAAAGGATTATATGGAATATTGGGAATCAAACAGAACTTATCAATGGCCTATCATCCTCAGACGGATTGTCAAACAGAGAGAGGGAATCAGGAGTTGGAAGAATTCATGTCAACGAGAGGCAAACAAACTGGACAGATTGGTTGGCGATTGCTCAATTTTGTCACAATGATAGGGAACACTCAGCTATGAAAATGACACCCTTTATGATCAACAATGGACGACATCCCTTCAAGGGCCTCAACATCACAAAGGAATCACCAAATGAAACAGTGAATCAGTTTATAGAAGGAATTGAAGGAAATTATAAACAGGTTCAATTGAATTTGGAAAGGGCAGCAGAATTGATGAAGTGGCAACATGACAAACATGTGAAACCATCAAACAATTACAAAACAGGAGATCTGGTATACTTGGATGGCTCAGATATTAAAACAATGAGACAGTCAAAGAAACTCAACACGAAGTTTTATGGTCCATTTAAAGTTCTAAGAAAAGTAGGGACAGCGGCATACAAGTTACAATTACCAGAACAATGGAAAATTCATGATACATTTCATGAATCGAAATTGAGACTGACATGTCACCCCATTTTCCCGAAACAAAAGGAACAGACATTAATGGTCAACCCTGTGATTGAGACTGGTGAAGAGACAAAGGAAATTGACAGTGTATTGGATTCGCATTTCAAGGAGGGTTCAATACAATTCCTTGTGAAGTGGAAAGGGTTCCCTCATGAAGAGTCAACATGGGAGCTGGAAATTAACCTGTCCAATGCGCAAGACGCCGTTTCAAAATTCTATAAAGAGCACCCTGGAGCTGTTCAACGATTCCTTACCTGTATTCCTCCCCATTCCTTTTGCCGCTACACAAACATGACTACTCCCCCTGTACCTCATTCCTTGTTCGGTTGGGAAGACAGCACCTTCAACCATGACTACTTGACTAAGCTTGAAAAGGCCTGGTTCAGGTGGAAAATGGCTCGAAGAGAGGCCAACTCAGCTTGATAAGGCAGGCATAAAGACCATCCCTACCAACATACTTGGAGCGTCAAGTGGATCCCTGACTACCTAGAGGGAAATATCTGGTCCACTGGCATTCTCAGGGACATACAAATCCAATGTGCTATGTGCTGCAGAGGAGTTGTAACTGAGTCCAACACTGTGCAAACTGGTTAGATGGCAGAAGCCTTCAGCTCAGACCCCATGTGACTGGCATAGCCTTTAATGCATGGCAGAGAGATTTGGCAATATACAACAGGAAATCAGCAGATCCCCTGAGTCAGGAGACATGGTATGTGACTACCAATACAAACTCCGATGGTAACATGGTAAATCAACCCAGACAAGAAAGCCAGAGTAACCTCATGCAAACAGCCATTTAAATTATTCATGAGTAATTCTTTACTCATAATGGGGGTCCTCTTAGAGGCTTGGCACAATGAGTCAAAATAATTGTGTGCTTTATTCCCATTTGTCTTGTTGATGAGGACATCAACCCTAGAAGGGGGGTAAGGTTATGAATTTTTCATTCTTTTCACAAATTGTTCCTTGATCTTATCTCATCAAGCTTGGATAGCTTATCAGGTTATCTTGTCTGTTACATAAGCAGATTAGATAAGAGATACATTAGGAGTACACATGTGGACCATGCTGATACAATGAGGTTAGTAGTATATATACAGTAGGTAGTCTAGCATAAAATCCCCAAGCTTAGAGATAGTCTGTTCTACAAGACATCTACTAGAGCAATACATTCTCTTTTCCACACTCTTCTCTTCATTGTTGAGCTTGCTCAAGCCTTGAGGGTTGTGTTTAGTAGAGTCTTGAGAGACTCCTGACATGTGGTACCTCTGCAGTGCTGCACAGGCCTCTGCAGAGAGCCCCCAAATTTGCTGATGTGTACATACAATACTAACATCAGTTTTGACCAGTTCCAACTGGTTAGCGGTTATAACTGGTCTGGTCATGGTTACTATATTTGAAGAGTTATTCAATGACTGGTCATGGTCACAGGTTTTCCAATTTGGGTAAAAGACCGGACCAGACCAGACCTGTAAACACTAACCATGTCAAGCATCTTCTGTTCCATGCAAACATCTATTTTCTTCTAGCAAGCAAGTTGCTACTGACTGACAATCATGGCTTGGTTCCAATCAACTTGAGCAGCTCCTAGTTATGAAATCAGCATGGCAAGGGACTACTGTAGATTGGGCAGCCATTAACTCTGAGATAATTGAGGAGATACTAGATGATCCTGAGTATGCTGACCTGCTACAAGCAGATAATGAAACCAGGGAGTGGGAGAAGGAGGACAAGGAATTCATGTTTGAGAGGTCTGACAGTGATGTAGTGTAGACTTATGATATGGCAATGCATTGTATTAGACTATTAGTTACCAATAGCTACTACTAGTGTAGTACTTAATATACACTCTGATTCATGGTTCTAAGTGGTCAAAACTGGTCATTACCAGTTCTCTTGTGACCAGTCAGAACTGAATAACTGCATGTAACCAAACTGCATGTAACTGGTTACATGTGGTTTGGTCACAGTTCTTGCTGTCGATGTATACTAAGTGACTGGTCACAGTCACAGTTTTCCCAAAATTGGGCAAAAAACCGGACCAGACTGGACCTGTAAACACTATCTTCAATGCACTCCTGCCTTTTCAAATCTTTGATGCCTCTTCCTCTCATCATCCTCTCTTGCAATGGCCACCTCCCCCTCTTCTGACAATGTATTCACAGATGCTGCCTTGGGCCCTATTCAGAACATGGCCTCCACCACTACTGACCTCCACCACACTGCTGTCAAGTTACTGCTTGACATTGATGCTGCCATCACCCTCTCCCAGGATGTACCACATGAAGCAGTATCCAATTGAGAATCTGCCTGGGATCACATGAGGATCCAACACATTTGATGGACACTCAGAGCAGCACAAAAGCTCATTTATGCTGCCATCACTGACCTTGATGTTCTCACCAACTGGCATGACAAGGTCAATGGAGATGGATGGGGAGATGATAATGGCAACAACAGTTGGGGACAAGGGTGATTAGAGAAGTCAGTGACTTCTCGCATACAAAGGGGGTACTGTTACCATTTCTTTTCTTCCTTTGTCATCCTTATTACTCAGCAGACAGACACATTCTTCATTTACATCATCAACATTACATTGCACATCGCTTTGGATGCTATTCCTTTTAGTAGTTACTTTCATCTTCCCTATCTAAGGTAGCTACAGCCTTTCTTCCTTTTTCATCACTTCTATTGTTCTCCAAATGTATATAAACACCTCTCATGTACAGTAGAACCTCAGTTCCAACTTAGATGAATATTACCTTCACCTCAACTGCTCAACTTCATCTCCTTTCTTCATTGTTGAGAACAATGTCCTAAGGGCCTTCATCATCACCAGACTTAGTGCTCTCCATCACACCTTGACTGCTGCTATGACTGGGAGTGGACAAAGACTCTGCTTGTTGTTATTGAGCCTGACAAAGAAGGCATCATCTTTATCAGTCACAACAGGAGGGGTAGGTGAGCCATGGCAGAGGCAGAGGGGAGAACAACCATGAACCCAGACCCATAACTGCAACCTCACAGCAGAGCACATCCACACTCAACCTCACTCATGCAAGGACTTCAACACATAGTGAAGGATGAAACTACTTGAGCAGGACAGAGATTCAATTTTTAAACAACTACATGATATGGACAATGCCTTACCATGTACACATGTACAAAGGGGCCTAATCAAGGAAAAAAAAATCAATTACCTCATCACCCCCCAGCCATTCCAAACTCACTGACAAAGCTGCTGTTATGATTTTTCATTCTTTTCACAAATCGCTCTTTGATCTTATCTTATCAGTTGATCTTATCTCATCAAGCTTGGATAGCTTATCAGGTTATCTTATCTGTTACATAAGCAGATTAGATAAGAGATACATGAGGAGTACACATGTAGACCATGATGACACCATGAGGACAACAGTATATATACAGTAGGTAGTTTAGTGTAAAATCCCAAGCTTAGAGATAGTCTGTTCTACAAGACATCTACTAGAGCAATACATTCTCTTTTCCACACTCTTCTCCTTTCTTCATTGAGTCAGCTCAAGCCTTCAGTTTGTGTTTAGTAGAGTCTTGAGAGACTCCTGACAGCTGCTGAAACCAGGCTGCAAATAACCCATTGAAATACACATCAAAATGCTTGTCCACAGTGCCAAGTACTGTTCTCAACACTCAACACAGGGACTCAGATCACCCACTAGGAACCCACCCCCTTGTCTTTCCACCTCAAATCCAGTTCCTCTAGGATGTCCCAATCATTAACAGAAGCACACTCCTCAACATTGCTATGGAGAAGACCTGCACATCAAATTTGTATATGATGATGAAGCCATGCACAACATGAGCACATAGAAGGACTACTATCAAGTTTTTATTTCAATCTTTGCAATGTTGATTTTATCTTTGGAAAAGCTAGACTTTTAGTTTAGAACAGAGGCTATGTTACAATCACACCTCAAGTATGCTTATGCAAAAACCCCTATCCCTATACAGTATGTTTTTCTCATCATTATGCAACCTTACTTTGTCATTTATGCCAGAGTCCACTATATCACATGTAAACCATTATATCACATGCCTAGCTTTTTATCACATGCATACCTCCATCACATATCTATATAAACCCTGCAATGCACAGACTGGACCTCCAATCTAGTTTCAATGGTAAAACCATTCTTTTGAACTCTCAGCTCATCTTTGCACACTCAGACTCTCACTACTACACTTGTGTAGAAGCTTAACTATCCCTTGAGGAAGTTCTGCTCTTGTCACCCTTGTGGTTGATGATTCTCAACACAGTATAGGTGTAACAATAAGTATATACCAAAGCTGAAACACAAAAGATGCACAAAGGCATGCATGGGAGGCATGCCCCTATATTTTATCCCCTTCGTCACTTGACTACTACTCATCTACTACTGGGAATGGATTGAATCCACAAATGAACTTGGATGAACCTCCAGCCATATGTTCCAACCACTCCTTTTCTTTCTTGTCCCTACCTTGCCCATGCTCATTATGTGAGTAAAACTCCTACTCAAAACAATCACACACTCATCACCATATCATGACTTCCTTCCACAACAGAACTACCATAAGCAGAAGATAGTGGGACAGGAGATATGTAATTCCAATATCAGGATATATTTGGACAGATGATTGGTGATTGTCAAATGTGATGGCCTCACATTGTTAGTGTTGGTAGCTTCTCTACTTTCATGCAATTGAGATATGTATGTAGCTGATCAAATTGATTGCACTTCTGTGTTTTGATTTGACACCTCTTGCAATGTGAAGAATGTCCATGCTGTAGGCAGCAAAGGAAAGTCCCATACAGCATAGTCATATGCAATGCCACAAATTTGGAGCACTGTATCAGCTTGGAGAAAGTAGACATATAATAGATGCAATGGGGGGAAAGGCACACCATAATAACTGGTGACCAGTGACCTGTTACCAGTGACCAGTCCTTGGTAAATAAGAGTGACATTTACTAACTACATACAATGTCAAATACACAGTGCATATGTCAGGTATGGCAAAGTACATATTCCCATTGATGGTGACATATTTTCTAGAGATGGAAATCATTTGTGGAACAAGTCAGTGAATACAGAAGGTAGAGTCTGAGGACATAACAAAGATGACAATCATGGTGTAGGAAAGGGAGACATCTTTGTGTCACAAAAGTCAGTAGAAGATGAGGGATTAAATTAGGTACATACTGTCAGATGTTAGTCTGATTATGTAGATATGCAATTAAATCTGCATCATCAGATGGAATAGACTCAGCAGTAATCTGAGTTTTGAGTCTCTCCACATGATCCTGTTGAATGAACTGATCAAGAGCATTTGCCAAAGCCATCACAGCAACTTCTCTGTCCCAGAATGCTTGCTTAGCAATGATGACAATTGCTTTGAATTGTCAACATGAGCCAGTTTGTAAATGAAAGATCCACTAACCAACTAAGGCTTGACAGTGTGATGGCTTAAAAGACTAAAGTTAATACAATTCTTGGAATAATGCTGAATTCTAACCTGGTGGGATGCAATGTTTTCACGTAGTTCTATCCCCCATGCATAGATCAGAGAGAACTAATGAGTGGTATCATGGTGTGAATCTGATGGAAGGGACAAGCATACCAACTGAAGGTGGATTAATGTGCTTGGAAAGAAGATGAGCAATATCACTCACTTTCTGTTGGTCATAGGATCAGATGTCAGGAGAGTCCTTGGCAAGAAATGGGCACTGTCACTCACAAACTGTTGGTCATGGGATCAGATGTCAGGAGAGTCCTTGGCATGAAATGGGCACTGTCACTCACTCTCTGTTGGTCATGGGATCATATGTCAGAAGAGTCCCTGGCATGCAATGGGCACTGTAACTCACCCACTGTTGGTCATGGGATCAGATGTCAGGAGAGTCCCTGGCATGAAATGGGCACTGTCACTCACTTCCTGTTGGTCATGGGATCAGATGTCAGGAGAGTCCTTGGCATGAAATGGGCACTGTCACTCACTTTCTGTTGGTCATGGGATCAGATGTCAGGAGAGTCCCTGGCATGAAATGGGCACTGTCACTCACAAACTGTTGGTCATGGGATCAGATGTCAGGAGAGTCCCTGGCATGAAATGG
>MIPV01009192.1:16292-27876 GCA_001983365.1 Amanita bisporigera | reverse complement strand
CATCAGATTGCAACCTGTCACTCTCCTCATCTTCACTTTGTTCTGCTTCTGGCCATGGGCTGTCACTTTCTGTAACACTGGACTCAACTTGCTCATCATCAGAGGGGTTACTGTTGGCTGTGAATGTGTATTAGCCAATGTACACAGAATTTACATTTCATCTTGGCCACACAAGTTACTGGTTTGGCATGGCTAAGCTTTTTGGGAGCACAAGGCATAGGAATAGACACGAAGTCATCATCAGTTACATCTTCTTCTGAAGCAGCATTGAGCAAGGCAAGGAAGCAAAGAGTGTGAGAACAGACCATGAACTTCGACGTGTTTGACTAAGCCAACTGTGTGAATCATAAACAAACTTACAAAGGCACATGCACTCACCAGTTTTCTGCTTCTTCTTTTGCACAGCCTTAGGCATGATGGCCATTGCAGAGGTCATCGTTGCAGACCTCTTGCGTGAGCTGCCAGGTATCAACTCCTTCCATACTAGATGAGGTGAGTGAAGGAAGAAAAGCTATAAATAGGTGATATACTGACTGGGATTATTTAAGGCATCTGACTTTGCACGTCGTGGACCTGGCAATTCTTAGGATAAGTTAATTGGTGTGCACAAGGCTCTTTACTCACCAGTTGGCATCTCATCAGCTGCATGATCAGCAGGCAATACAGCTGTTTTTTTGCGTGAACCGGTAATTGGAGCGCTCTGCAGCTCTGCAACTCTTATTGTAAGTGTAAGCGCCATTCACTGTATTTTGTACTTACCGGTCAGCATGTCCTTAGCCTGGTTGTCACTGCGGGCTTCTTTGCTGCCAGTGCCACTATTTTTGACAATGGGTTGGGAACGATGGGAGCAAGTTTTGCGGTTAGCCATGTATGAGTTGTGCAATTGGGATACTGAGAACAGTGGTGAAACTGACTGACAGGCTCCCACTTTTATAGCAGGCTTGACCTTCTCTCAGCAAGCATCGGCAGCCAATTTGTAATGGTGCTGTTGTAAACACCAACACCTCAATCCCGATATCTCAGGCTCGCAGTTTGGTGAGCATCAGCAACAAATTTACAATGGCAGCCAATTTGTAATGGTGCTGTTGTAAACACCGATGCCTCAATCCCGATATCTCAGGCTCGCAGTTTGGTGAGCATCAGCAACAAATTTACAATGGCGCTAGTATCACAAATTTACAATGGTGCTAGTATCACAAATTTACAATGGCGCTAGTATCACAAACCCCAACACAGACCAATTAGAGGATTATGCATCGGCAGCCATGTTATCATGCATCAAGTAACCACTCGCTTGTCAGGCTTGCAGTTTGGTGAGCATCAGCAACAAATTTACAATGGTGCTAGATTTAGTGCTAATTTAGCTGATTTCAAGGATTTTCAGCCCTCTCAACATGATATGCTGTACTGGCTGCAATCGAGCATTCACAGTCTCTGGTTACTCAATTCATGTGGCTTGCACAATGACAGCCATGTGCTGTAGAGCATATCATGACCATTTCAGTTCCTCAGACAATGACGACGGCAACTTACTCCTTGACTATTCCATTTCATTAGATGATGATGACGATGATGGTATTGACATGGGGAATGAAGCAGATTCAATAGCCCGGGAACTGTCTCAGGATGAAGAAACTGGTGGTACGTTACTCCATCCTGTGTTGATTGGCAAATTCTTATAGACAAGGCTAAAGAACTGGAAGAATTGGAAAGGGACGAGGACGACAACCATGATGCAGGAATTGAGTTGGCGCTTTCAGGGAATATTGATGGTGCACCCAGCACCACTGAGGCCATGGCGCAAGGGGAATACGCCATTGAATGCTTTCCTGGCAAGGAAGCTGGTATGCCTATTAAAAATGGCCAAACCAACTCCAATGCATACTGGCAACATTTTGATGGCAATACTGGATATGCACCTTTTACATCCAAATTAGACTGGGAATTTGCAAGATGGGCCAAGATTCATGGACCTTCATCTTCTGCTGTTACAGAACTATTGAAAATTGAAGGTGTAAGTTCATCATTCATGTAGAGCTATCAGCTATAACGTGTTTATTAAGTTAGCTGATATATTGGGCCTATCTTACCACAATGCATGAGAATTGAACATGATCATTGATAAACGATTACCAGAACGCCCCTCTTTTCACCGCCATGACCTCGTGATTGGAAATGAGGTAGCAACTGTATACTCACGTGATGTTTTACAATGCGTACAAGCTCTATATGGCAACCCAGACTTTGCTCATCATCTCATCCACAAACCTGAGCACCATTATAAGCAATTTGGTGATGAGCGATCCTGTATTTTCCATGATATGCATACAGGATTGTGGTGGTGGGAAATGCAGGTCAGTGCCAAGCAATAGTATCATCTTTCCTTTCTAATTGTTACTTTACAGACGGAGCTGGAGGCTTGTAAGCCTGGTGCAATGATTGTTCCCCTCATCATTGCATCAGATCGTACACAAGTTACTGTCTTTGGCAACAAGACAGCCTATCCAGTTTACCTGACCATTGGGAACTTACCAAAAGAGATTCGGTGTAAACCATCACGACAGGGACAGATTTTACTGGCCTACCTCCTGACCTCAAAGCTGGAACTTGTCACAAACAAAGCTGCGCGACGCCGCATGATTGCAAATCTATTTCATTCATGTCTACGATGCATTTTGAAGCCCTTGGTGGAAACGGGAATCCATGGCATACCTATGAGAGATGGGATAGGAGCCACATGATGAGTCCATCCCATACTTGCTGTCTACATCGGCGATTATCCCGAACAAGTACTGGTAGCAGGCATCAAGACCAAACAGTGCCCCAAGTGTGACATTTTATCCAAAGACCTCGGCAATCCACAATTGCAATCAGATCCCCAAGACATCCATGCCATTTGCACTGCATTATCCAAATTTGACAGTGATTTGCAAGACTTCAAAAGTGTGTGCAAAGAGGTCGGCATCAAGCCAATTCCTCACCCTTTTTGGGAGCAGCTTCCATTCGTCAACATCTTTCAGGCCATTATGCCAGATATTCTACACCAACTCCATCAAGGTGTCTTCAAGCACATTGTATCATGGCTAGCTCAAGCTTATGGCGGAGCAGAAATCAATGCATGCTTCCAGTGTCTCATACCAAATCACCATATCCAAATTTTCTCCTCAGGAATTACAGGCCTTTCTCGCATCATGGGGAAGGAACATGGACTCATGGGCCACGCTCTTCTTGGTGTCATCGCTGATATGCACCTACCAAATGGATTTGATGCAACTCGTCTCATACAAGCTGTTCGCATGCTCCTTGATTTCATGTACATAGCTCAACTCCCCATTATCACAACATGCCATCTTGCATCAATGAGAAAGGCCCTAGATACATTTCACAATAACAAAAACATCTTTGTTGACCTTGGCATTCGTGAGAACTTTAACATTCCCAAGTTACACTCCTGCCTGCATTATGTGACATCTATAAAACTTTTCGGGACAACTGACAACTACAATACACAACATACAGAGCGGTTGCACATAGATTTCACCAAGGAGGCATATAGAGCTACAAATATGAAGGACAAATATCCGCAGATGACCACTTGGTTGGAGCAGCATGAAAAAGTCATGCACCATGAGAAACACATTGAACGGTCACAGCAGGCCCATGCTGATCAGGCAACTCAACCCCATATCCATATCCAACCTCAGTTTCCTGGTCTCACAACTCATCGGTATATCAAGATGACAAAGCATCCTACTGTCCAATCGATACCTGTTGAGGATCTGGTGTCAAAATATGGCGCAACATTCTTTCACAGTGCATTTGCAAGATTTGTAGTTCTATGGAGAAACCCACAAATCACCCGAGTGCACTTGGAGCAGGATATACTCGACATCCATATTCCCTTTACGAGTGTCTCTGTTTACCATCGCATTCGCTTCTGTGATCGAAATCTTGATGAATCAACAATAGATTCAATCCATGTACAGCCAACATGGAAGGACAACATGGGCTGGATGGTATCAGGACAGTTTGATACAGGTCTCATCCATTATGAGGAGGATAAGGTGGGGATCCACGGTACGTCTCTTGGTGAACAGGCCCACTGCTAATATTGATTGTGACAATAGCGTATTGTGTTGCACAAATTCGCGTCATCTTCACCCTCAATGCGACAGCCATCAAATATCTGTTTGGCGAGAGTAATCATCCTCCCCAGTGGCATCTTGCATATGTGGAGTGGTTCACGCCATTCCCAGCAAATCCAGAGCCGAAAATGGGACTTTACAAAGTATCACGCTTGGTACAGAATGGGGCTTGTATCACGAGTATTGTGCCTGTTACCAAGATTGTACAAAGTATTCACCTTGCACCGTTGCTCGGAAGAAACATACCACAGGAGTGGAAAGGTAACATGGTGTTGGAGCAGTGTCATAGTTTTCTCGCCAACTCATTCACTGACAGTCATATGTACTTATTATTTCATAGTCCTTACTTAACTTAATCTAAACTTATTATCTTAATTGTCGACTAACAGTTCCTAACTGTTGCTGAACATTATTAACTAGACTAAGAAAATTTCATCATGCTAAGTCAGATTAAGAGATTCAGTTTTCCCTGATGTGACCGCTAAGCAAATGACAAGTTACCTCTGTCATCACAAGGATAGCAAAATCACACAACCTCCCGAACCTCAAGGGACACAGCCTCTGCATTGGGGGCACCCTTGAATACCTCCTCAGAGGTGTACCCTTCGACGCTATCCAGGCACAAGGAAGATGGGCTGGCAAAGCTTTCGCACTATACCTTCACAAGCACACCATGATTCTTGCACCATACCTGCAGGCTTCACCAGCACTAGAACCATTCATGAGGTACACCCAACCACTGGTCAGGTAGCATGCACCCTTCGTGAGCGCTCCACCAGAAGTGAGTGCATCTCCTACCTAGCTGGGTGTTTCGGGATGCTCCCTATCACATCGCTGACTCCTTCTCTTCAGGGGAACAGCTCGCCTCACCGACCCCCCAGCGTTTTGGGCCGGGAGTCCCTCCCAGGGCTTTGCCCATCCGTTAGTTTCATCCATCACAACTGTCGTCAATACTATATGCTCATATCCTGCAATCGTCACATCACTTGATAGTATAAGACTTCTCCACCATTACTGCCTCAGCCCCAATCCTTCGCAAAGTCAACACAAGCCCAGCAGGCATAGAGTAACAATAAAACTAGACTCCTCTCCACTTCCACCAGCTATCTAGCTCGCTCACCACCCATCCACTCCACCAATATTCCCTCCCAAACAAAGAACCACCCTCCCACAGCCTCTGAAGTCAACCCAGCATCAGGAAAACAAATCCTATATGGATGTCTTATTGAATTTACTTGAAAAAGAAAAAGTTGGACATATCTATCTCCATATGTTGCATCGAATTGGACAAAGCATAAACTTAAGCCATTTTCATGCATGATCATGTGTGAATGGTCATGCATGATTCACGCATGAATCAAATGAGTCACTTGTGACCCACCAGCCCAACAAGTGATCATGCATGATCATGGGCACTTCATAGCTCATGGTGACTCGTTCAATCACACATGAGCATGCATGATCAGTATCATAGTTTCAAGCCAATAGATCAAGTTATATTCCTCTTTCCATTGCTTTTGTATGCCATCTCAGTATTCAGCACCTCCCACCAGCTAACCTCTGCTCTTCACCGCTCTCACCCAGCTCTCACCTGCATGCCTCCCATGTCAGGAAACCAAGCATGTATGCAATCCCTTGAGACCTGTCACATGTTATCTCCATCACACCTGCCTGACATGTTTCAAATTTGCTTCCAGTCATTGCACAGGAGTGCTTGGGAGGGCATAACCATTGCCAGTAGTGTAACTACAATACTAATTATTGCGGTGCAAAAAAGATGGTTACTTGCCAGATGAAGTTTTATCCATGGCAGGTTCTTAAAACCATTTCTTTTTGGTTGTCCTTAATCCACTGATTCCTGTCATGTCCAGCATTAACACATTTGTTCTCGTGCAAAGAGGACACTGCTCCTACCCTGGCTGTCAGTGCCCCAAAAGCCTGTTTGGTTCCAAGTCTCAGAAGAAATCCACAAATGCTATTGAGCCATGCACCTGCAGCCATCCATGGTGGCAGCATCAACCTCTTCAATTACCATTGTCCAGTCAAGGCCCATGCAATTTAACCTATTGTGGCTCTTATTATCCTCAAGTACATCTGGTTTACAAGTGGTTCTTATTAATAATCTCATGATTTTTAGGTTATACAACTCACCAGTGGTACATGTATATGTGGCAAGTCATTTGGCACACATGTCATGCTGGGTGGTCCTCTTGTTCACAACAAGACTGAGATGTCCTGCCCTGCAAACCTTGCAAGAAATCCTCCCAGACACATGTACCAAAATGCTATAGGACCCAGTCACCCAGGGCTTGGACCATGGTCTTCCCTTCAGGTTTCTACCACTGTGGCCACAATAGCAAATAATGAGTGAAATGAGGCTGCCATGCGTCACCACTCCCCTAATCTGCGCAACCAAAACCAAGTTCCTTGCACCTCTACAGTCTTGGCAACAGCCGCCTCCCCCTCTGTTGAATTCAACTGTGCTCTATGGCCATTTGTGATCGACAAATACCAGTCCTATGAAGGGCACCCGCCACCCGACCCTATTTTCAATCAACACGAGCTCTCTGAGCTTATTGAGTGCTTATGGACATGCTATATGGTCTTCTGTGTATCCATTGAGAGAGAGTCAATCCCTGCATCTGGAAAACAATGGATGGAACACTGGGAGTGCACATTAAAAGGTACAGCTTGGATCTGGCATGGGATGAGAAAGACAATGGCAACAACTTCTACAAACTTTCGTGGGACCTCCTAGGTAGAAAGAAGAACCAGAAGGCGACTGGTGGCAAAGTCACATACTGAGTTGGCTTGGTAGGTCTAGAGGAATTCATGTTTGACTTTGTATGTGGGCAGGCATTGCCAGGTGTTACAATGCCTGATGCTTCTTTCATATTACTGGGTTTGTTATCACCCTACCAATTTCGAATATTAATTATGACCCATCACCCATAGCCCCCACTGTAGGAAATCTACAGGGTCCAATCACCACTGGTCATCAGCAGGACCTCACCCATGCATGCATGCCTTGGTGCATGTTGGCCCCTTTGACGTGGCTGAAGCTAAAATCCATTCAAGATGAAGGAGATTACATTGAGGACTTCTGTCCTCCTCAGTCACCGTCACCTATGGTGCAGGAGTTCAATGCTGCTATTCTCCGCAATCCTTCACCTGCACCCGCATCCATCCCTTTATGTTGGTCCCTGTCCAATAGTGTGAATACCCCTTCTTTGAAGTCATATGAAAAGTGCACCAATATTTGGCCAACAGCCCCTTGGTTGCAACATCTGACACTGAGGTGAGACTGTGGAGGATGACTGGACTGTGCCTGATGTTGACATGTCCCATGTGGTCCTACCCAGGCTGCTGGATATATATGCATGGTGTGATCACATTCGCGTGAAATGTAAGGAACAAACTTTCATCCTTAAAGCACCCACATCTGCAGACACCTTGAATGCCCTTATAGACATGATCCACCATCACTTGTGTGGTGAATCACTTAGCCTTTATCATCCCTTGTGTGAAAAAAGCTTTTGTGACATTGGACACATTGAAGCTTTGTTGACTGGTCTGGCACTGTTTAAAATGTATGTTTTCCATTCTCATGACTCGGATAGGCAAAACCACGGGTACCAGACACCCATTGTGGGTAGCGGGTGTGGGTGCCACTGGGGTACGGGTACAGGTCCACACTTTAGGTACCTGGACCCTGACCCGTTACCCACCACCAGGTTTGGCTGGCAATGTCATGGAGTTCAAGTTTACAAACATGTGTACTAGTTGTAATGTTTTCCATCAAACCTTAAAATCCATCACACCATCCAATCTTTTCCACCTGTATTGCTGTCCAAGCACTACTATGGACTTCAGCAAACTCTCAGCTTCAAAGTGGCAGATGAACCTCACTGAAAAGCTTGTGCCTCGATAAATGAAGGCTCAGCCAGTCATGTCAGGTCCAAGCGAAAGAATCAGAATGAATCTGATGATGCATCTGCCACACCCAAAAAGGCAAGGGCAACCCAAGCCAATGGCTCAGAGCCCACAGGACCCAGCATTGCGTCACATCCATGCCATCCAACTCCAACCAGAATGGTGCAATCAACAGTCACATCAAAAGCGTCATTGGATGCAGTGGGTGACACCAGTGATCAATATCAATCACTGCCCACCAAACCCTCAGACAGCGGAGGCAGTGCATCAACTGGAGTGAAGGGCAATCAGCATGGAAATAAAGTGATAGAGTTGCAGGATAGTGAAGATGAAGCCACAACAGAAATAGCACCCAAAGATGAGCTCCATATGTGTACATATAGGGAGGAAGAGGTTTCACTAATGCTGATATCACTGAAGGGAAACTAATGAAAGAGTGGATGTCACCAGTCTATGCATTCTTTCATCCTGAACCTAAAATAGAGGATGTTGATGGCCATTGATCCCACTTGTTCAAGTGCCAGGGTAAAGGCTGTAAGACGACCATTCAACGCTTCCTCGACAAAAAGGATGCCTGGTTGACAGGTAATATGCGCAAGCATGTCAAAGCGTGCTGGGGACTTGCAGCACTTGAGGCTGCTGATAGCACAGCCAATGCAGATGACATTTGCACAAAGATTGTGCGTGGGATCTTAAGGGATGGATCAATTACGGATGCCTTTGAGAGGAAAGGGCAGGGGAAGATCACATACTCAAATTGTCAACTTATGCGCACAGAGATTAAGGCAGAGGCTGCTTGTTGGGCATGCGAGGATTTGCGTCCGTTCAAAATTGTCACCGACCGACACTTCTTGATTATTGTGAAGTCAGGCCAGCCAGAGATGTACATTCCCTCCCCTGCTACAGTTTCACGTGATGTTCGCCTGATCTTTGCCAAGACACAGAAGAGAATTGCTAAAATGCTAGTTGTAAGTGCTGACCATTCCATGAACCCATGTCACTCACCTTGCTTGAGGCATATGATGGCCAGCTTAATTTTGCGACAGATGCATGGACGTCACCTAATCACGGGGCATATGTAGCAATTTCAGTCCACTTGGAACACAATGGGGTAGCCTTCTCTATGATATTAGATATAGTGGAGGCAGCTCGGTCGCATTCCGGTGCCAACCTTGCCACTGCCTTCATGAGGGTCCTGCAAGATTTTGGGATCACAGACAAGGTCAGTATTAAGCAATGAGGGTTAAAAGATGAGCTTATCCATTTCGTAGATCTTGAGCGTAACATGTGATAACGCATCTGTGAATGATAAAATGATTGACCACCTCAAGTCTGGGTTGCCAGAGTTTGGTGGACAGGCAGGGCACACACGGTGCTTTCTACACACCATAAACCTGATTGCTATGTCCTTGATATGGGAATTTGATGCCAAGAAGAGTAATAAGTTGTCCAGTGGTGGGATCGATATTGATGAAGCGAGTGAAAGTGAAAGTTTGTCAGAAGAGCTAGTGTTGCCAGATGAAGATGATGATGGCAAGGATGCAGTTGACAATGACGATGGGTTGATTCACATGACTGCAGAAATGGAACCTACAGAGCACACTGAGCATGAACAGCACATTCAGCCCATCAAGTTAGTTCTCACAAAGGTATTGACCAGATTCTCTTCATACCTTTGTCTGATCCTCCTTTCTCAGATCCACAAGCTGGCATTCAAGATAATGCACTCGACTACGATTCTCCTTCCAGCCTGGTGCGAGACATTAAAGGACTTAAAGCTGGCATGCCGGAATATGCCGCATGATGTTCAGATGCAGTGGAATTCCATGTATGACATGCTGGCATTTGCAATAGAGTATCGCTG
Organism: Amanita bisporigera; assembly: GCA_001983365.1. Taxonomy (NCBI): domain Eukaryota; kingdom Fungi; phylum Basidiomycota; class Agaricomycetes; order Agaricales; family Amanitaceae; genus Amanita; species Amanita bisporigera. The sequence goes on along the minus strand of MIPV01009192.1, from coordinate 17,934 downwards.
GTAATATATCTCTCCACAGTCTAGACACAGACCCTAGAGTAGTTTGGTGAGGTCATCAAAGAGGTCCTGTCAACGCTGGTAAATTATCATGAAGTCGCATGTTGTGGAAAAGTGCGGAAGTTATGGATAAGTGCAGGAATAGCGGACTTAGCGGATGGTAGCAGAAGTAGTGGACTGTTACACCTTAACTGTGTTGAGAATTGTCAACCTCAAGGGCGACGAGAGCAGAACTTCCTCAAGGGTAAGTTAAGCTCCTACACAAGTGTGAGAGTGAGAGTCTGAGTGTGCGAAGACGAGCTGAGAGTTCACTAGAATGGTTTGACCATTAAAACTAGACTGGAGGTCCAGTCTGTATATTACAGAGTTTATATATGTACAGGCAAGGCTACTGACATGTGATAAAGTAGGCTTGCATGTGATAATGAACATAGACATGTGATAATGAGGACTCTGGCATAAACGACGAAGTAAGAAAGCATAGTGATGAGAAAAACATACTGCATAGGCATAGGGGCTTTCACATAAGCATACTTGAGGTGTGATTGTAACATAGCCTCCATTCTAAACTAAAAGTCTATCTTTTCCAAAGATAAAATCAATCATTTATATACAATGAGCAAAATAAAACTCAATGGTAGTCCTTTCCTATGTGCTCATGTTATGCATGGCTTCATCATCATAGCTGAAATCTACTGGAGGGTCCTCTCCATAGCGATGACAAGGGCAATGCTGCGGGTAGCGACTTGGTTGTCCCAGGGGAATGTGATTGGCGTTGGATAGACGAGGTGGTGGGTTTCTAGTGGGTGGTCTGAGTCCCTGCATTGTGAGCGAGTGTTTTGGTGAGTGTTGTGACGCGTTATTTGAGGCCTGACATCGGCAGTTTCGTCAGCGAGTTTGGAGCAGCTGGTGGGCGAGGAGGAGGGATGGTAGTCAACTTCTACTCTTCTGGCCTGGATAGGCGCTGGCCTGCGTCGTTGGCGTTCTTCCCTGGCTGTGGTAGGAGGAGGGAGAGGTGTTGCTACTGCTGCTGATGCATAGGTAGGTTGACTAGGTCTGCTTTGAGGTCTATCCATCATTTCTTGAATTCTAGTAATATGTACCTCGCACCTAGATGTGCTGCCTTGTTGTGTAAATGTATTTTTGTCGCCTGGGTACTGGTCCAGAATGCGTCCTGTCTGGGGGTGATGGGAGGTATAATGATCTGCATCACCACAAATATAGCATCCTCTTAATGTACTTCTTTCTTCGCCTGCAAATTGGTAGTTAACTGGGTACCATTGGTCAATGAATACTGCCCCTTCTGGTGCATTCTCATGTCTGATTGGTAATCTAACTTCCCTGATGCGATGCAGGTTGGTGAATGGAGTAGTGGGCTTATCTTTGCCATCAATGTGATATCCCTGGTATAGCTGATTTATCGCCGAGTTTTGGTAGCCCCAGGTCGCTTGTGGTAGTTGCTTATCAGCACTAAACCCAAGTGATTTTACATGGTTCACCAGACCATGCAGTCTATTGATCTGCCAATCAAATAGTGTTTCTATTATTAACCCAGATGTCACAAAACTGGGGACTGGTAGAGTGTGTCACACTGGTGGTATTTGTCACACCATCCAAGGTGGTTGCTCAAATCCCAAGCATAACA
>MIPV01009169.1:11529-31238 GCA_001983365.1 Amanita bisporigera | reverse complement strand
GAAGCGAATGCTGGCGAGGACCAAGTGGGGAAGATTGACGGGGAGAAGACTCCAGAGGTTTGAAGATAGACGGGGTTCCTGATGGCTGCACATGGCTGTGGCGCACATCAGAGGGTGTGGAAGGCGAACCGTCTATGGCGAGGCTACTGACAGACGTAGAAGACGAGAATGGCGGATGAGTGGTTTCAGGCTGATTTGCATCGTTGATATCAACGAAGGAAATAGTACGTTGAAGAGGCATACTCGATATGGGGAGAGCGTCAGAAAGGCCTTGCGCTGCGCTAGGCAAACATGTGCTTCGATTTCACGTAAATTTTGAAATTTGACGCGTTGACGCAGAGGTAGCATGACATTGGGCGTCCATAGAACTCGAAGGGACTTCGAATAAAACGAAGTGAACATGAGGAGGGGGTGGGAAACCGATCAGGTGCCATACAAATCAAGCTGATCAGAACCGGTCAGAACCGATTTTGACTGGGCGTGACGCGTGACGCGTTGGTCTGGCAATGCTATTTGACAGGATGCTTTACTGTAGAGAATGGATTCTGCTGTAATACAATCGAATTTTATGTCCAAAAACGCTATAAAAATCTCAGCACTGGACTTACATGGGATCGCTGACCGCTCCGGACCGAACAGGCGGAACAGCTTGAAATAATCCGTTGTTACGTTCAGCGCCTCTACAACGAAGTCACGTTTGCGTTGATAGTGATGGGCAGGCGGCTATGATCCTGGACATATTTCCTCCACCGTCCGGAGAGGCCAAAGGAGATCAGCGTTTTGATACGCATTGACGGTGATGTATTGTCCAGAGGTGAGGAAGACGGTGGACTCTAGTTCAAGGTTTCATGGAATACCCAATATAAAACTACCGCTGTAGCCGCTGCCCAAGACCCTCCCCCCTGCAGCAACAACATAGCCTTCGGTCGATATCCTACCTATAGTTGTTCGCCCACGCAAGTTGAGAGAATTCGGACGAGGATGGCCGGCAAGTCTCGTATGGGGACACTTGTATATCTGTTTGGAGGCGAGAGAGCCCCGTCTCTTGGCTTCCCAAAGTTACGTTGACATCGGATGGGAAATGACTTGCATATTTAACGAAGACGTGCCGTCATCGCGATGCACAGCAGTAAATAAGGATTATGCAAGCAGCTGGTGAATGAGAGACATCCGTCAATCTGAAACCAGCACAGCTACTTGATGGCTGTCAAGCAGAAGTTCCTCGGACAGGTTCGTTTACGTACTATATAGTTCCTTGCCGTAATGCATAGAAAGAATGCGAGGCCAAAAGCACGGGTGCAGATTACACTCTTCAAGACTGTGAGGTCGTAGGTTAACATTATCAACTTTTGAGGAACACATACTTGGAAGACGCGTCACTGATCCGTTTGATCTGAAAACGGTACTGTACTTTGTCCGATACCAATATTATTCCGTGCTATTTATTTTTCAGGTTCAAACATTCCCTTCCCCTTACTCAAGCTGATCTGCGAGCTAAAAATGCTCCAAGGCCGAGCGCCGAAACGTCGAATGGCAAAAGCAATGTCAAAATGGAGGATGTGCCATGCTCGATCGAAAATTAAAGACATCTCTATTGTGATCCTAGAGTAGGCGCGTTTGCTACGCTGGTGCAGACCGGATACTAGTCAAACGGGTAAACAGAAAACGGCATTGGTCGCCCGCGCTTCATGCGCATTGTTATATGGCAAGACAGTTGAGTGGCTTTTTGCGCAATAGGGGGTACGACGAGCAGAAAGAGGATGAATAGAGGAAGAAAGGCCCAGGGTTGAGCCAGGGACTACATTTCCTCTCGGAGAGTTGACGCACTATCCCTGAGTGAGGGTCCTTCGGATCAAATAGCAAACATGACGTCAACTGTCACGATTGAAACTTTGAGATTACGAGTCGATGCCTGCCGAATGCCCGAGTGATTCCGTATGCGGGAGGTTGGTTGGACAAGACGTCGGCGAGCGAATACTGCCGTTCGAAGGGGAAGGACCCCAGGTTCGTGTCGTAATTAACAGCAGCAAACACACCTTTTCAACGATGGTACATACGGAGCAACTGGGCGATTTTGCGCTATAGTTCGGGTCAGCCAGCGACGTCTGGCACATATCCGTGGGGATCAACATGTTAGTCATCGATTCATCCTTCTCAGACGCCCCTAAGGACTTACATCGCCAAGGAACTGCATTCTTATCTGCAACTTATCCCTGGACAACCGTGGGTCCAAGCTCGCAAGAAGAATCAAAACATTGAGATAAGTATAGATGCACAGACTCGATGCACCTATGCTTATCTTCTCATGATCTGTCCATCACGTTCGAAAGCGAAGCGGCATCGCCTGGCACTTGGAGAACATGAAAAGAGCAAATTTGCTTTATAGGTTCCAATCGTTCACGTATGTCTCTTCGCCGGCTATCTCATCCATTGAGCAGGCTCGCATGAAGGAGGCAGAACGAAAGAACGAGCGAGAGCTCACAAGGGAATCGGATCATCGGCATCCGGTGGAGTTATTCTATCTTGCGATGGATGGTTGCCAGTATCAGGTATTGTTAGAGCGATGACCCATCGCTCCATTCCCATGTTCTGAAACATGACAGCAAGATGATAATAACTACGGCGCACAGCGCGGCATACTTTGAATACTTAAGGGCGAATGTTTGTGATTCTGGTCATCATCGACCACGATCGAGGGTATCCACATGGCACCACACCCAGTTCCCGTATCTCCCAATTTCCGTGGTCGCGATACGGAATCGAATTTTTCCCAGCATTCCAACGATGTGCAGGTGGTGCGGCTTGATGTCAAGGAACATGAAGAGGGAGAATCAAGCCTGAAATTTGCTAGCCTCACACCGTCTTCTCAATCATTGGACATCAAGCCTTCCGCTGCGATCCCACATAAAAACTCATACTTGGTCTCGTGGGATGGCCCAAATGACACAGAGAACCCTATGAACTGGTCCATCAGATACAAGTGGTGGGTGACCACCGTAATTATTTTCACGACGGTGAACGCGTATGTTTTTAATCCTTCCGAATTTCGATTAGCCTGAGTGAATTCTGAAAAAGGACGTTTGCCTCCTCCGCGGGTGCCATAACGGTTGAGGCGCTTTCAGCACAATTTCGCGTACCACTGGAAGTGTCATACCTCGTGACAACTACGTACATGCTTGGCTACGTCTTCGGTGTACGTTAAGTTCTTCCCTCCCCCCAACAAGAGAGCGAATTATCTCATGCGCTGTTTATAGCCATTCATCTGGGGTCCTGGCAGCGAAATTATTGGCCGGCGTCCAATATTCGTTATCGCTGGAATTTTATTCACCGTCGCCCACTTGGGACAAACGCTTGCGAAGAACATACAAACGCTACTCGTTACCCGCTTCTTAGCAGGTTTTTTCGCCGCCGCGCCGCTAACCAACAGCGGTGGTGCAATCTCCGACATGTTTACCGCCGAACACCGTGGGATCGCGGCGAGCCTATTCGCTGCGGGCGTGTTCCTGGGACCTACATTGGGACCCCTGGTTAGCGGATAGTGAGTGCATGAAGCTAGAGATGCCAATCGAATGACTCGATCACACTTGTGTCTAGCATCCTGGACAGTGGTGAATCGTGGCGATGGGTATTTTGGGTGATGATGATCTTCGCCGGGGCGTGCGCAGTCATGACGACCATATTTATCCCGGAAACGTATGCACCCGTCTTGCTGCTCCGAAAGGTACGTTGGAGTACCTGTATTCGAACGACTTTGCTGACGGCCGTAGGCGAAACGACTTCGGAAAGCCGATCCTGCAGGCAATGCGAATGTCTACGCTGAGTATGAGAAGCAAGATTGGTCAAGTTACGGAGTCCTCAAGCGCACTCTCTTCCGGCCATTTCACATGCTCGCCGTGGAACCTATCTTGGTCCTCGTCACCATGTACATATCTGTCGTATATGGGCTCCTATATGCGCTATTTGAAGCGATCCCTGTTATTTTCATCTTCCACCGCGGGTTCACGGTGGCACAAGGTGGCCTGATCTTCATCGGAGTTGGAATTGGAACGACATTGGGAGCAGTGCTGAATGCAATATTTTCAAAGAAGTATAGGGTATTAAACAAGAAATGGAAGAACTACCCACCTCCGGAAGAGCGATTGACAGGTGCCATGGTCGGTGGAATAATATTGGTCATCGCTACTTTCTGGCTGGGGTGGACAGGACAATACACGGCCATTCCCTGGTATGTGCCTGCATTGAGCACGATACCGTTGGGGGCTGGCATCAGTATGATATTCATGTCGTTTTTGGTCAGTGCCCCCTCATCGCCATCGTTCCTGCGCTGACCGTGAGTGACAGAGTTATTTGGTCGACACATATCTGGGGTATAGCGCTTCCGCATTTGCGGTAAACACTATCATCCGGTCTGCAGCGGCCGCAGCATTCCCGTTATTCACCGTTCAGATGTTTACAAACGTAAGCTTCTCGATTCGTTCAGCTCATCTAAGTATTGAATCATTTTTTATTAGCTTCATATAAATTGGGCAGCAACTCTTATAGGCTTGGTAGCACTCCTGTTCGTTCCAAGCCCATTCTTGTTTTACAAGTACGGAGCCAAGATACGGCAAAAGAGTCATTTTGCACCGTGCATGGTACGTGGAATCTTGTCGCTGCTTTTGCTTGGTTTGCTCAGGAGTAATGCAGGATCTTAAGATCGCAGCGCAGCTCGAGGCTGAAGAACGCGCGGCGAAGGTGGAGTTTAAAGTCGCCAAAGTGTAAAAAGCCATTGGATTCATACGCTTCATTTTATTGGAATTATCTATTTTCGAACTACTTACCGGAACGTGTACTAGTATATCGATTGCTTACATGTAGACTGTGTGGTTGTCATTTCATTAGAAAGCTGGCCGTGCGCCGGGAACGCGGGTTTTCATTAGGTTCTTTTACATAATACCAAAATGAGAGCATCCTGGAAGCACCGCTTTCCGGATGTTTGGTCCTCTAAATAAACTGTCACAATACGTCACATTAGATAGGTCTGGCAGCTCTCTGGCTTGGCTATCTCTTTTTCTGTCTCGTGGTCACTCCAGCCATTTCAAACAACGGTCTAGGATTGAGTGGAATAGGCGGGAGGGAAGAAAGGATGGTGGCAGTATCACGGGGCACATTGTGAATAGGGGCAGAGGTGCGTGGCTCCAGTCTGAAGAACAAACGCACAAAGTGCCGCATTATTATCATGGTCATCTGCTCTCCACACGTGCATCCTTTCATCTGACGCATCGCGATGTTGTTTGACATGTGCTTATATATCTCGCTGACACGGCATGCCTGACTTGAGTCAGCATTTTTTCGTGAGTCACCCGGAATAGGTTTGACTGTCTGTGTCCCTTTATGACATCGCCAACTTATTCCTGGCACGTCCAAGCTTCAAGCTTTAAGGTGAGGCCTTTGCGGGCCATTCAGTATGCGTATCATTTATTGCAGTCGCAAGATGACATTGGGTCCCAGTCGTCTGCTCGAAGGAAATACGTAAGCTGGAATATTTATGCTCATCTTCTTCCCACAGGTTCAACGTAGTCAGGAAACATCGGTTTTTAACGCGACTGGAGAACATGAATAGTGAAAAGGACACCGTGGTTTCCACGGCAAATGCTGACAAGAACGGCAGATGGATTATTAGTATGTGTGCGGTTATTTTTTTCTAAAAGACGGATCAGCTGAGCTAATCGCGGCACGTCGCTTCAGAGAAGACTGTCACATTGCGCGATGTTGCTTGGCTGACCGATGCCGATCCCACATAAGATCCCTTGCCCGGTAATTTCTGTTCCCGGTGCCGAAGTATCGTCCTTCTCGATGTCTTCAAAATTTTATAAAGGTGGAGGGCCATGGGTATTATCGATCGTTCTTGCCCGCCACGTTTCAGCGATTTTGTTCATCGCCAACCGCAGTGGAGACATTATCTGAAACTATGGCATCCATTTCGCCACACTCTACTTCTCCTGTTTCAAGTACGCGGGCCGAATCCAGTTATCCCGGTGAACCATGCGGAAGGGATGAATTGCATGATCCGCCTCCTGGAACTCCGACCTGGTCGTCCTCATCCTTGTCACTTAGGCCGCCAGCTGCGGCCATCAAGGACCCAGATCTGGTAACGTGGGACGGCCCAAGTGACCCGGAAAATCCTCAAAACTGGTCCGATAGATATAAGTGGACGCTGACACTAGTAGTGATCGTCATGACCGTCAACGTGTATGTCTTCAATTCCATCTGAGAAATCAGGTTAGTCTGAATGGAATTTTGAAGGACGTTCGCCTCTTCAGCATCTTCCATAACAGCCGAAGCACTTTCAAGGGAATTTCATATCCCAGTCGAAGTCTCGTACTTCGTTACGACCATGTATCTACTTGGCTACGTCTGCGGCGTGTGTTCGTCCCATCCTCTCTCCTAGGTTTCTCTCATCATATGTATAGCCATTCTTCTGGGGTCCTGGAAGTGAGCTCGTTGGCCGGCGTCCAATCTTCATCGTTACTATGGTTTCATACACGGTCTTCCATCTGGGACAAGCACTTGCAACGAATATACAAGCGGTACTAATCACCCGCTTCTTTGCAGGGTTTTTCGCCGTTGCCCCGCTATCCAATAGTGGCGGCGTCATTTCCGACATGTTTTCTGCGGACCAGCGTGGGCTCGCAGCGAGCTTATTCGCTGGTGGCGTGTTCCTGGGTCCCGCTTTAGGACCTCTAGTCAGCGGATAGTGAGCACTTCCGAAACTAAAGGTCAATGAGCCAACTTTAAGCGCAGACGTTTTTAGCATCCTACTTGGTGGTTTATCTTGGCGGTGGGTATTTTGGGTGATGATGATGTTTGCTGGGCTGTGCGCAGTTATGGTGATCATTTGTCTTCCGGAGACGTATGCGCCAGTCCTGCACCTCAAAAAGGTGAATCGAAAACTCCGCTTGCTAGTGTTTTACTGATGGCGGCAGGCAAAACGTCTGCGGAAATCTGACCCTGTAAGCAATGCAAATATCTACGCTCAACACGAAAGGCAGGATTGGTCATTCGGTGGAATCCTCAAACGCACTCTCTTCCGGCCGTTTCATATGCTTGCTGTGGAACCTATTCTAGTTCTTGTCACCGTCTACATGTCCATCGTATATGGGCTACTATATGCGCTATTCGAAGCGATCCCCGTTATCTTTATCTCCCAACGGGGATTCTCGCTAGGGCAATGCGGTCTGATCTTCATTGGGGTTGGCATTGGAACGACGTGCGGAGCATTGATGAACGCGTATGTTTCGCGGAAGTACAAAATTTTGATTAAAAAATGGAGGGGTTTTCCACCCCCAGAAGAGCGGTTGACATCTGCAAAATTCGGTGCGATATTCTTGGTCATCGCTACTTTCTGGCTCGGTTGGACAGGAGAATACAAGGCAGCTCCGTGGTATGTACCTGCATTGAGCACGATCCCTTTGGGAGCTGGTATCAGTTCAATATTCATGTCGTCTTTGGTAAGGCCGTTTCATTATCATTATAGTTTTGTAATGCCGACCGTAGGTGACAGAGTTACTTGGTCGACACGTATTTAATATATAGTGCTTCCGCCTTTGCGGTAAACACGATCGTCCGGTCTGCAGCCGCAGCGGCATTCCCGTTGTTCACCGTTCAGATGTTTACAAAGGTAAGTTTCTCAATTGTATTTTCGGAGTTTATAAACCAATTTGTTTAGCTTCATATAAACTGGGCGGCTACACTTGTTGGCTGTATAGCACTCCTGTTCGCACCCAGTCCGTTCCTGCTTTACAGGTACGGAGCTAAGATCCGACAAAAGAGTCAGTTCGCGTCGTGCATTGTAAGCGGACCTTTATCATCACTGTTGCCTTGGTTGTTCACGCGGTTGTAAATTGCAGGATCTCAAAATTGCAAAAGAGCTGGAAGCGGAAGAACGTGCGACGAAGGAACAAGTGTCCAAGATGTAATATGTACGTTTTGGTACGGTATTTTTCGGGAGCGTTCGTGGGCCCCTTCCATCACGCATCAATCATTAAACTCGGATAATTTACAAGATTGATTCATACATATATAGATTCGTTGTGCATGATTCTACCATGGTAACCATGTTGGATTGCTTACGCACAGCAAGGTGTGCGGTTTCCTGTCTGAAAGCTCTCCGGCAATTGTGGTACGGCATGGATATAAATGAACTTTCAGGTACACGGCATTCTCGGCAATGCTTAATATTTTATGTGGTGCTTATCCGAATTATTTTCGCCTTCCAGAACACAATGCACGTACCCCATGGTATCAAAATCCTCACCCTGACAATTTCTCATTTTGTGGAACGTCCCCAAGACAAGCGTCAGGTGAATCAAGTGTTAAACCCATTTGACCTTCTTGTGGCCGCCGAAAACGGTTCTACTATTTTCTCGAAACGTTGACCGTGACTTGGAATGAGAACAACGCCCCCAGTGACTGTAGGCGTTGATCACGGCCCTTGGCAAAGCTCAATCCCCGCGCATAATGTTCCTTTGTCGTAATGCGCCACGCGCGCCGGGTTTCACTGATATACCTCATGATGCTGGTATCCGACTGTGTCGGATGCTCGGGTAGCTCTCAGTTTCTAGATGTCGTCTATCCAGTATTCCCCAAGTGGTTCGGACAGAGTATGAGTAATATGTACGCCTCACTGTTTGAGCGTCGGATCAACAGCGGAAAACTGCAACCGCCGGTGATAAAATTGATTACGCGATTACAAATAAATTCACATCAACAGACACCGACTCGACTTCGTACAATCTTGCTATGCAGTTTCAGCTAATCCTGGTGTGCATGCTCCAATCGCGCAGCGAACTTTTTCAGAACGGACACAGTGACATACCGACTCGGACACGTAAGTTACAAACACGTTTTGGCAAAATGGAGCATACGCTTCTTTGTATGGTTTTCCCGGCGGCCGACCATATCGCCTACTGGATGAGAATGCCACCGCTCTGTGACCAACTACCGCTTAGTATGTCTCTCTTGTAAAGTTATATAAGGCAATCTATCGCAACATGTTAGCTGGCACTGCTAGAAGTCCTGTCCAGGTTGATCGATTGATCCCGCAAAGAGTTCTTCTCGACTACTATGGCACATATTTCGCCACATTCCTCTATCATATTTATTCCTTCGCAACCCGAGTCTGGTACCCGCCATATCGAATTCAATCATCTCGATCCAGTGCTTGAGGAGGCGGAGATAATAGAGCGCGACATAGAACAATATGGAGGAGATGCACCAAAGGATCCGCTCCCTAGATCTCTTGCCTCATCTTCATCGTCGCTGTCGCTCAAGTTTCCATCTGGGGGTTTGGCAAAAGACCCAGACCTGGTGACGTGGGATGGCCCAGATGACCCAGAAAATCCTCAGAATTGGTCCGATAGATACAAGTGGATGATGACCATGTTGGTTATTATCATGACGATCAACGTGTATGTCATCCTATTTTGCCAAATGTAGTCTAAGAAACATTTGAACAGATCATTCGCCTCATCAGCGCCTTCTACAACGATCCAAGCGCTAGTTAAGCACTTTCATATCACAGCAGAAATATCATATCTCGTTACAACCGTGTTTTTGCTCGGCTACGTCTTCGGTGTACGTTTTTCTCTCCTATGTTTCCGGTTTCTTATTCATAGCCTATAATAGCCGCTTTTCTGGGGCCCTGGAAGTGAACTTGTTGGCCGGCGTCCAATCTTCATCATCACAATGGTTTTATACACAATTTCCCATCTAGGACAAGCTTTGGCACCGAACATTCAAACTCTGCTTGTGACGCGCTTCATTTCAGGCTTTTTTGCCGTCGCGCCACTATCCAATAGCGGTGGTGTCCTCTCTGATATTTTTTCCGCCGAAGGCCGCGGACTCGCGATGAGCTTAATCGCAGCGGGTATATTCATGGGACCTGTCCTGGGACCTATTGTGAGCGGATTGTGAGCGCATGAGATTTGATATTGAGAAGTTGACTCAATGACGTTTAGCATTCTTGACAGTGGTGTGTCGTGGCAGTGGGTATATTGGGTGATGATGATCTTCGCCGGTGTATGTACGGTTATCACAATCATCTTTCTCCCGGAAACATATGCACCAGTTCTCCTTCTCAGAAAGGTACTTTGGAATCCTTATCCTCTAGCGATTGTTACTGACGGCCACAGGCGAAACGGCTTCGGAAAGCTGATCCTATTGGCAATGCTAGTGTGTACGCTGAGCATGAGAAGCAAGATTGGTCCTTCTACGGAATCGTGAAGCGCACTCTCTTCCGGCCATTCATCATGCTCGCCATGGAGCCCATTTTGGTCCTCATCACCATCTACATGTCTATTGTATATGGCCTATTGTATGCGCTGTTCGAAGCATTTCCCATCATCTTCATCGAACGACGCGGATTCTCACTTGGGCAGGACGGGCTCATATTCATCGGAGTTGGCATCGGAACGACATTAGGATCGTTACTGAATGCACACTTGTCGAGGAAGTACAAGGAACTGATCAGGAAATGGAGAGGTTTCCCACCTCCAGAAGAGCGGTTGATCGGCGCTATGTTTGGCGCGGTAGCATTGGTCATCGCTATCTTTTGGCTGGGTTGGACTGGCGAATACAAGGCCATTCCATGGTATGTGCCAGGCCTGAGCACAATTTTATTGGGTTTTGGCATTAGTTTGATTTTCATGTCGTTTTTGGTCAGTGTCGTCAGTCTATTCTTATTATAATTCTGCTAACTGCGGGGCAATAGAGTTACCTGGTAGACACGTACTTGATGTACAGTGCTTCCGCGTTCGCAGCAAATACTTTCATTCGGTCTGCAGCTGCAGCGGCTTTCCCGTTATTCATTGTTCAGATGTTTTCAAAAGTATTTTTTTTGCTCTTTTCAGCAGCTTGAATGCTTAAACCATTGATTAGCTTCACATAAACTGGTCAGCAACTCTCATTGGTCTCGTGGCAGCCCTCTTCGCTCCATGCCCGTTCTTGTTTTACAAGTATGGACCCTGGATACGACAAAAGAGTCGGTTCGCACCATGTATTGTAAGTGCACCTTTATCGTTGCTCTTGTCTTGGTTGCTAACGAGGATTGAAATATAGGATCTCAGAATTGCAAAGGAGATCGAAGCGGAAGAACGTGCGGCGAGGGAGAAGGAGCAGAAGATCGCTCAGGCGTAATCTGCAAACGGGTGGTGGCATTTTTATTTTTATTCCTACTACAACAGCAGCTCTCTGGACTCAACGAATGTTTTGTGGATTGGTGTAATTAAGGCGAGGACATTTCAATCAGTTATGTGCAGCAATTTCATGGGCCAAATGGTATATACCTCTTGGCTAACTCCCCCATGATTAGCCGATGGATTAGCTCATCTTTTAGACTACCTGGTGTATAAGTCGACACAAATTAATTACGCAGCAATATTGGTATAATGCAAAGTACAATGAGTGCCCTGGTAATCATCAAGCCATGGACCAGGAATTGGCCGGAGTCCTGCATTAGGCCTTTGAGAAACAAGGGGCGTCTGACGAACGACGAAGTTTGAGGTCAATACAACAAATGCGGCCGACAGATAGCACTGCCCACGTGTATGAAACACGTCTCGCTAGCTCGGTTCCGTTGATCATCGATCAGGCCAGTTTGACATTATACTCAGATTCCCGAAATTCAGAAAACGGTGCTTTATTGGCATGGTACATAAACTGATGATTCTGCGAATCGCTGCGATGGTGCTTCCGGTTTAGAGGCAGCTCGGAAGTTTTGCAGTATTTCAACGTCCAGTTGGGTCTTGAGGTGCGTGACGCGTGACAAGTGGCAAGTGACTCGCCAAGCACGGCCAAACACAAAGCATGAGCAGCGCTCGTTTCTTCCTCGATGCCTGCCTGCCCTCGCCCAGGCGATCTCCCAGCGTTTCGGGCGTCGCCTATCCATATCATCTCCGTCAGCCGTACATGACCTCACACTTCCATAACAGTACCATCGAGCTTCACGCACAGTGGCATTTATTTGCTCTCCCTGTCCCAGTCCTGCTCGGTCAACCACACCAGCATCGACGCGCGTGGATTGCAGCTTGGGCCTTAGGGTGGGTACCGTTTTGGGACGTTTCTGTTCCTTACTCGCCGTGCGAAGCGGAGGGTATTGATAGCGAAGAACCGTACAATGCAATATCTAGTCGAGATATTTGGTCCGAAGATCTTAAAAGTTTGCTCAATTACAACCCACTTGCCGTCGAGAAAAAAGACGCCCCAGCCACTTATAGACTACCTTTCCGAGTTTTCTGCTCCGCGTGTCCGAGGCCAGGTTCATATATCTTAATTGCCTAGCAATAAGATGATGCTTGCATAGATGAAATCGCTGGCATTCGTTATCTGCCCCTCTTCTACCATCTTCCTCAACCTCTTGCCCACCTCTCCAGTCGTACACCTCCACACGCCAAGGATCCGGATTACGCAACTTGAACCCCAGCTCCCGCTTACCATCGCCACGTACCCAACTTCATTCACACTCCTCACCACCTTGTCCATCTTCCTCTGCTTAGGCGTCATCTTGGCAAGAATATGCGCCGGGGGTCCTTTTAGCCTCCGTTCGATCGTGCGAGGGAGGACCTCTCCCGACCCTCAATGCCAGTTCGCGGATTGTGTTCGCTATATGCTCCTCGGGCACCTTTCTGACCGCTTCTTTGAGCCATATGAGACCTCTGCCTTGCACGGCCGTTGGCTTCCGTTGTGTCCGTGCCATTTCTTTGTACATCCAGTATGCTTTGTCGCGTTTGGCGGCTATCAGAGAAGAAGACCGCTTCAATAGACGTTGGTAGTGTTTATCTCCACGTTTGGCTCTTTCGAATATGTCTAGCTACTTTGAATCTCGTGAGGACTTGGCGAGACAAGTCACGCAGTAGCAGTAGCACCCACTTTATATCCCATGTTCGAAAACTTGATCATCCGTTCAATTCCACTGAGATGCCTATTCTGCCTGAACAACAAGCCGACTCTGAATCGAATTTGGGCTTGGCAAGCTGTACATCAACGAACGAACAAGCGCTGGCAGGCGCATAGAACATCCTCCGTTGCCACATTTCGCAACAGTCCGCGATACAGAGATAGTGTCAGGATACGATGTGCAGCGAGTTGCCAAAAGGGCACAGGTGGCCGTATTCGTTTAAGAGTGGAAACGAGTTAAACTGGCGAGTTCGGCGCGAAACGTGGTGACGGCAGAGGGAACGATTGGGGTTTGCATGTGTTGATGCCAGCAAACACCAGCATAATAAGACCCTTGAAGTCGCTTCGTTACGCCTCGGAATGCGACCGAGCTTAATTCCGTTGATCACCGATTAGGTTTGAAGGCATGCTCCATTATGAGGATTTCCGAGATTCGGTGACGCTCCTTCGCGGAATTTCGACGTTCACAGACGTTTTAATCTCGACGTCGTTTGGCGTTCTTTCACGCGTGATGGGCGTGACTAGTGACTAGTGACTTGCCAAGCGCGGCCAAACACAAAGTCGCTATTTCCGAGTCCAGACTGAGGAAGGTGAGCAGCGCTCGTTTCTTCTCTGTCCGACGCGCTGGAGAGTCGCGAAGGACCTACTTGGCGCCCGCACGCCTTCACAATTCGCCTGGGCGACTTCCCAGCGTTTCCGGCCGTCTCTCCTGGGGCTTCGCCCATCCGTATTCCGTCACCCATGCTCACACATACTCAACTTGCTGATCGCAAATTCATCGTGCACAATAGCATTTATTTTCCCTGCACACTCTCAATATCTCTCTCCTTTCTCCGTCAACACGAGCACCGACGCGCGTAGATTGCAACCTGGACCTTGGGGTGGGTACCGTTTTAGTTTATGTTCCTTGCTCACCGGAGGGTGATAGCGAAAACCCTGTGGACGTACAATGCAATGTCTAGTCCAGATATTTGGTCAGAAGATCTGGAAAATGTGCTCAATTACAGCCCTCCTGCCGTCGAGAAAATAGATCCCCCAGTCACTTATAGACTACCTTTCCAGTTTTTTGACCAACATATCGATTCACGACTCGCGTTAAAGCGCGTCGTTCTAGTTCCATCCTTCACAACCGATATCGCCAGGATCGTCGATCGCGAAATCCAAATACATAAAGATGCGGGGCAACCTCCACCTCCTACCGATTTTGAATATGAAGATGTCGAAGACGCATGCGCGATGCGAACAAAGGAGTTTCTGGAATGGGTGGGATCGCGAAATATTGTGACTGATGCCTCATCCGTCGCCGGATTCTACATGCATGTCTCGTATCGTAACTGCTCTGCCGTCGGCTCCACTCTCGGCATACATCCACGTTCTCATACTTGGCTAACCGTCTTCCAATTTGACAAGGCTGGTGCTGAACCTGACGAAGGACATAGCGCAATAACAAATCAGTATTTCCTTTGCATCCGTGAAGACGAGGATACTGGGAATATCTCTGTACCAAGAGGAGTTTGGAAATGCTTGAGCCAAGACGCTCGGGCTGATCTGACAGAGATACACTCACGCTTTCGCAGACTAGTTACGTATCAATTCTATGTGGCCTCAAAGGAATACGATGGAGTTTTAGAGAGGATGGGCGATGTCACTGCACAAGGCGCGATTAGCCCTTTAACTAATTGCGTTTCTGGTTTTCCAAAATGCGATTCATCATTGCCGCCCACCGTCGATAGTACAATCCTTCCTTGGACATGCTTACAGCATGAGCAGGCTTCGCATCGCGATATAGAACCGACGCCTCTGTCTGGGGAAGCATTCTCTGTCGGTTGCCTTCAAAATGCGACTGAGAATATTTCTTCCTCTGTAGATGGAGAACCTGATCATTCTAAGAGAGTTTTCATCACAAAAGCTACTATGAAGTTGGATGACGTTGATATTTTCGTTCGACATGTAAGTTTACAGGCAAGGTTTACATATTTCGACTGATTTTGTAGGCATGGACTAGATCTGTAATGGACGATACGACGTTCATAATCTTCCATTGTGGCAAATACGAACGTATCGGAGTGCGCCACCGTGCCACCGGCACATTATTCTTATCTAACCTCATAGATCTTCATAGTTGCCGAGACCCAGCTTATGGCAAAATCGAATCCGGGTTGTACCTTCTGGTGATCAGAGATGCGATGGAACGGGCGCATCTATTTAGAACCTCAAATCTACCCATTCAAATTGACATCATGGGAAGGCAGGGTGCTGGCTCTAGTGATAGTCTTCGGACAAAGAAACGGCCTAAGACTCGATCTGTAACAGCATCAATAGAAAAAGCAAGATCTGTAGGTGCAACATGACCATTCAATTTCTTGCTAGTATTAACAAATTTACAGCTCATCTTTGACGAATGTGATAAAAGAAACCTTGCATTACTGCATATACAGCATGGTCCTCTCAACTCACCGTCTCCGGTAGCCTTCCTGCGTTCCGGCTGCGCAATAGCACCGGGGATCCCCTGTAGCAACAAAAGGAACCATAAGGTTGAATTGCAGAAGCGGGGGTACCAGAATTACGAATATTTCGAAATCTTGTTGACACCTGATTTCGACTCTGGAGCGACGGGTCAAGTTCACAAATCAGTCATTCGTATAACCTTGCGTGACGGGCAAGTGTTTTCACAGCCTGTTGTCGTCAAAATCGCTTTTCACGACTTTCAAAAGGAGCGTTTACGCCATGAATATGTCGTGTATAAGTACATGGCCAGTCAACGTGTAAAATCAGTTCCTTCAATTTTTGGTTTATTTGAACATGTTGAGGATGAATCATCCATGATGGTCATGAGTGATGCTGGCATCAGTCTATATAAACGAGAGTTAGAGAGGAACCCAGGAAAGATAGCCGTCGAACAAGTCTCGGTCTCCCGGGAAGAGCGGTTGGTATTTGTTTACAATCGACGTCCTCGTTTGATATTCTTCCGTTTAGGGATGCATTCAAGCAAGCACTCTCTGAGGTTCATAGTGCGGGTATTCGACACTATGATATCCGGCCCATGAATTTAATGATAGACGAGGAGGGAAAGGCGAGGATTATTGACTTTGATATGTCAAAGATGGGAGCTGGGAAGCATTCGCGGAAAAGTGAATTCGACGATCTTTGTCTCCTCCTGCAAGGCAGTTATATTCCTCCAAATCAATTTGCAAGTTCTCCTACGACCCAAAGTTCGCGGCCAGACAGCGATTTTCTAAGGGATCTATAGTTTGTGCTTACTTTGATCCACGTGTAGGAGTGTTGCCATTGTAGTTCGCTGTCATACACACAGGGTGTCATGGTCTCATCGCAACCTTGTTATTATGATGGAGCTGAAATGACTTTTTCTTTCCTCTACGAGCTGGCCTTTGCCGAGTCGTCAATTTGGGCAAAGATATCTTCCACAACAACTGCGATGTCAACTCTAATCGAGCCTGTTCAGAGGCAACTTGTCGTTCTGCCACTCCTCGCCCCGCGCAGGTCCTCTCCGTCGCCTCATCTGTCATTCAATCCTATCAGTCTATCACCTCTGCCTACCTCTTTGGCTCCTACGCCAAAGGCACTGCACGCCCAGACAGCGATGTCGACATCGCGCTTTTCCTCCATGACATCAGCTGGAGCAGGCTCGCAGACATCGGCGGTGAGCGCGTTCGGCAGGAAGGTCGATCCCTCGGTGTGCCCCTAATGACTTTGTGAAGAGGATCAAAAGGTACTGGATACCAATTAACCTTTGACGTGGAACGGTGAGCCTTTTTATTGTCATATAGTCGATATCCCTGAGCAGTGATGAGGCCACGGACGGCACCATCGATATGGATGAGAATTGAAATTATCGGTGCCAGGCGTTGCAGGCTTTCTGACGTCGGTCCTGTACTTGTGGGGTATGGGCCACTGCTCCGCGTGGCATGTCCGTGGCATGTCCGTGGCCAGGTTCATATACCAAACATATCAATGTTGGCATCATAGCTGTCCATTACCTAACAATGAGATGATGCTTGCATAGATGAAATCACTGACATCCGTTATCCCTCAACCTTTTTCCCACCTCTCCAGTCGTACGCCCCTCTCCACCCGCCAAACATCCGGATTACGCAACTTGAACCCCAGCTCCCGCTTGACCATCGCCACGTACCCGACTTCACTCACTCCTCACCACCTTGTCCATCTTCCTCTGCTTAGGCGTCATCTGGCGAGGATATGCGCCGGAGGTCCTTTTAGCCTCCGTTCGATCGTGCGAGGGACCAGTTGGTGCCATCTTAACCTTTGGATCTTCGCTTTCTCAAATGCTTGCTCGGCACATCCTCTAAATTGTGATGTAGACATCCAAAACAAGGGTTGGAAATAACTTTTGATCACCCTTGGACTCATTGTATGTATGCTCGCCTTTTGAAACCTACTCCTTAACCCATCAAAACCCGAGCCCGTTTCTTGATAATCATCGACATGGCTAGTGGCTGTGGCTTCAGACGAGGGTGAAGCGGATTCGAGAGCGATACGCGAAAGAAGCCCGTCAAGATGGGGCAGGAACAGAGTTTGTTGCCAAACATCACACAAATCATCAGTTAATTAGCAGTTAGAAAAAGATAATGTCAGTGCCATTTCTTTGTGGCCAAGGTACATCCAGTATGCCTTTTTCGCGTTTGACAGCTATCAGAGAAGAACTCACATTATCTGTTTCCGCGCTCTTTCGAACATGTCTAGCCACGGCCCACTTTGAGTCTCGTAAGGACTTGGCGAGACAAATCACGCAGTAGTAGTAGCACTCTCTTTGTATCCTATGTTCGAGAACTTGATCGTCTGTTTATTCTGCCTGAACAACATGCCGACTCTGAATCGAATCTGGGTTTGGCAAGCCGTACATTAACCAGCGCTAGCATGCGCATAGAACACGGGCATCCTCCGCTGCCACATTTCGCAATAGTCCGCGATACAGAGACAGTGTTGGGATACGTTCAGCGCGGAAGGCGGGAGATGCTGGTACTATGGATGAACCTTCGGCCACTGGTGGACACGGTGGACACGGTACTTGTAGAGCGAGTGAACGAGAATATATCTTCTTGACGAGCTACTCCCCGTCTGCCATTGCTATGCGTGACGAGTGACTAGTGACTAGTGACCAGTGCGGCCAAACACAAAGTTTGTACTGCTCTGCCCTACCGGGAGTACAGCTTGCGCGACCTGTATTATCTCCGTCACTCACGCTCTCTTAACAGCATCGTCGAGCTTCACTCTCTAAATATACCTCTCCTTTCTCTGAGCATCGACGCGCGTAGATTGCAGCCTGGACATTGGGGTGGGTACCATTTTAGGACGTTTCTGTTCCTTGCTCACCGGAGGGTGCTGATAGCGAAGACCCTGTGGACGTACAATGCAATGTCTAGTCCAGATATTTGGTCCGAAGATCTGGAAATTTTGCTCAAGTACAACCCTCTTGTCGAGAAAATAGAAGCCCCAGCCGCTTATAGACTACCTTTCCAGTTTTTTGACCAACATATCGATTCACGACTCGCGTTGCAACGCGTCGTTCTAGTCCCTTCCTTCACAGCCGATATCGCCGGGATCATCGATCGCGAAATCCAAATACATAAAGATGCGGGGCAACCTCCACCTCCTACCGATTTTGAATATGAAGATGTCGAAGACGGATGCGCGATGCCAACAAAGGAGCTTCTGGAATGGGTGGGGCCGCGAAACATCGTGACCGATGCCTCCTCCGTCGCCCGATTCTACATGCATGTCTCGTATCGTAACTGCTCTGCCGTCGGCTCCACTCTCGGCATACATCCACGTTCTCATACTTGGCTAACCACCTTCCAATTTGACATGGCTGGTGCTGAACCTGACGAAGGACATAGCGCAATGACAAATCAGTATTACCTTTGCATTCGCGAAGACGAGGATACTGGGAATATTTCTGTACCAAGAGGAGTTTGGAAATGCTTGGGCGAAGACGCTCGCGCGGATCTAACTGAGATACACTCGCGCTTTCGCAGACTAGTCACGTATCAATTCTATGCGGCCTCAAAGGAATACGATAGAGTTTTAGAGAGGATGGGCGATGTCGCTGCGAAAGGCGCGATTAGCCCTTTAACTGATCGAGTTTCTGGTTTTCCAAAATGCGATTCATCATTGCCGCCCATCGTCGATAGTACGGTCCTTCCGTGGACATGCTCCCAGCATGAACAGGCTTCACATCGTGATATTGAACCGACGCCTCTGTCTGGGGAGACTAGGAATGTTTGTTCCTCTGTAGGTGGAGAACCTGATCATTCTAAGAGAGTCATCGTCACAAAAACTACTGTGAAGTTGGATGACGTTGATATTTTCGTTCGACATGTAAGTTTACACGCAAGGTTTATATATTTTGATTGATTTTGTAGGCGTGGACTAGATCTGTAATGGACGATACGACGTTCATAATCTTCCATTGTGGCAAATACGAGCGTATCGGAGTGCGCCACCGTGCCACCGGCACATTATTCTTATCTAACCTCATAGATCTTCATAGTTGTCGAGACCCAGCTTATGGTAAGATCGAATCCGGGTTGTACCTCCTGGTCATCAGGGATGCAATGGAACGGGCGCATCAATTTAGAACCTTAGATCTACCTTCCATTCAAACTGGGATCGTTGGAAAGCAACATGCTGAATCAAAGAAACGGCCCAAGACTCGCTCTGTAACAGCACCAATAGAAAAAGCAAGATCTGTAGGTGCAACATGACTGTTCAATTTTTCATGCTAGTGTTCACAAATT
>MIPV01009155.1:3233-14683 GCA_001983365.1 Amanita bisporigera | reverse complement strand
TGTCAGCCAATATTTGAACATTAAAAATATGCTCAGAGTCCGAGTAGGCTACTTGGAATCCGAGCTCTGAGCTCGGACTGAGCTCGGAATCTCGGAATAAGGGGGGGGGGAGTGTAAAGTGCTCGCCCGAGGGTGACTGTCTGGTCGAAGTTTCTGGCTGGGGAGCCAAAGGGCTATATTGTGAGCCAGAACGAGCAGTACATTCTGCTAGTGATTGCTTCTTGGTAAGAGGACCAACCATTGTGCAAGGACAAGCTCAAGGGGCCAAGAATCACCACGAGATGGTGGTGGTAAGAGATCAAGGAGCTGTGGCAGGCCATCTAATCATGCGTGACTAGCGTATTACATCAGCAAATTGTCATAATTCACTTTGGTCAGTTTTACTTTGAATTGGCTCGTTTCTTTCCTTTAGGTTGGGGGTCTGCTCCTTTCATACATTTTAATTTCACTTGCTGTCATTTAGTTCCTTTAAGTTTGATGTACAATTTTACAAACAACACAAACATAATTCATTGTCAAAATTCTGACATGCTACACTAGTATTTACTGTCACAATTGGATTTTGCGAACACCTTCTTGTCAACGAAAGCTTTGTCGAGGGCACTGTTATCCCCTTCATTGGCAATTGAAAGTTTTGCACGTGAAATATTGCTTCTGGCATTATCAAATGTGCTAGTTGTGCTTGCAGCAGGTATATTAGAGTCCTGTATGCACACTGTTAGAAGGCTTTTAGTCGAAAAACAAGTAAAACCTTTTCCATTGGCCCTGTCCCATACCAGAATAACCGCTCAGCTTCATAGAGCTGGAATGCCTCCTGGTCAAAAGATTCGTCCAGATCAACAACTCGGATGCACCATTTGAGCTTTGGCGATGGCATGAGGAGCTCCCTCGACCACATGTCTATAAACTCTGGTTCCAGGGTGGGAGTGGATTGGGGAATTGCATAGCGGCAGCGCAAATGCGGGTTATGTGGTGGGGGAGGGTTGCCTAGCCAATGATAATAATGTCTGGTCACTGCCAGATGATGCTCGTCTGCAGTGACCTCTTTGGGCATGGTGTGGTGTTGAACGATTGTGCACTGTGGTTGTTGATGAGCAGTAGGCACTTCTGTCACACTGTCACATTAGGATCGTAGTAATACTACTTGATATTGTACTAATCAGAATACTGTCTCGTGTGCATGGTAATCTATAAATTTGTTAACATAGAAAGTGCTGAATGCATTGAGACTGTCCATATGCCTGAAGTTCTTGGGAAGGAACTGTTCTCCTGCAATCCCAATCAAATGTGCTGCTCGAAAAATGGAATGTAACTGAATGACTGATGTTGAGCACACGCCATTTCTGTAGAAATCAGGTTGAACATGCCACATTCCTGTGTCAGGGCAGGGTTCATCTCCAATGGATGAAAACCATGCCACCCAAGCACACGGGTAGACAGTACCTTTGTACTTGATTTTGAATAAGAGTAAGACTTGGGCAACGTATAAACCATGAAGCCCTGGTAGATTTTGGTCATGAACAACATAGACACAGTCATGGCGCTCAGCCCCATTGCACCAAGAGCATGTCGACCGTATTTGTTCACGACACATTCCACCTGTCCCAGACAAGTCACTGGGTGCATGGTATATTGCGACTGCTGAGGGAAAGATGTATGTTTTGCCAGTATATAACAGACATTCTTCAAGCGGCATGTCATTGAGAGGTATCTGTAGGTCCGGATGATCTAGTTGGTAAAGGAAGCGTGAAAGATCTTCATGGAGGAATGGGATGCGAAGGTATCTGATCAGTTTGTCAAAATCACATGGAATTGAGCAAACTAAAGATGGTCTTTAAGTAAAGGAGAAGATACACTGCTATAATAACGCACCTGGCATCTGTGCCAGTATAACTTCTCCAGCAATTTCATGATCTACAGCACCTCCGTTGTCATCGTTGTCATCGTCATCATGGAGCATTTGAATATTCACAGATACTTGAGGTGGTATGTCGACATAGCCATGAAATGGCGAATCTTGGAGCATTCCCCGAGCTGTAAAATCCACACAAGCAGCTGCTAACTTGTCATTATGCTGGTTTGTGAGGAGCATCTGGATTAAAGGTTCATTGTGATTGCTCCACCAATATGGACCTTTGACCGCAACTTTGTGTTTTGATTCAGTAATTGATGAGCAAAGCCCATTTGGCATGCCAAATGCAATTATGAGATTGCGGTAATGTGTTAAGGCATGTTGGCAAGGTAGATTGAAACCCATTGGGTGAACATCCTCCTCTCGGAATACCTCTCGCGCCTGATGGAATTTTTGCAGTAGCTCATCCAATTTCTCCAAATCATCATCATTGATGACATTTCACTGGACATGGTAGCAGAATTCCAGGAAGTACCTGACTGCCTGCACCATCCATCTTGGAATAAACCCTACAATCGCAGGTAGATAGACCTGATAAATCAATAATTGTAAATGCATTCAATTCAGAACGACATACCTTCATTAGTGCCTTTGAGTCTTTACCCGTCCACTGCTTGAAACCACGCCCTTCTTTGAACCTTCTGAGACCAGGAAATAGAGGTGCAGCTGCGAGACTAAACAAACAATTAGAACAAATAGTCATGGGTGCTGCTGGGGCTCACTGTCGATCAATTTCAGCCAACACTTTATTTGCTTCAGGACCATGCACCTGTCGGATGTAATCCTCAACCCACGTAATGAGGTGATCCTTAAAAACCCCTTTTATTAGTTGGTGGAGGATGTCAGGTGATAACAGCTCGTGTATATCAGTGCGAGGAAAATCAGCAGTGAATGGCTGTAGATACATTGATCAGCCATATCTTAAATTTTGTAGAATGCCATCTCACCATTATTCCGTCAATTATTCCATACTGATCCCACAGCTGTTTCGTGGATAGTGTTTCTTGAAGTTGCGCTGTCAGTTCATGTGTTTGCCATCCACGTGGACCATCAAGATCTTCTCTTTTGGCCGTGCATCTAATTCATCGCTTATTAGCCACAAGCAATGGAAAGAAATAATATACATACTTTGCACACCATCCTTGAACGATACAAGAGAGCAGTACTTGCACAGGATAATCTCCTATATAAGGCCCAAGGCAAAATATTACTTGGCGATAGTGACCATCGCCAAAGCGCATGACTTGATACTTGTCCATGCCTGGTTGCAGTGACTTCAGAATCTCCTTGAGGGAACCGTGAAACAGGGCGCGTTGAAAGCGCCAGAATTCTTCACTACTGTTGTGCTCTCAATCTGCTAGAAAAACATGTGTCAGGCTCAAGACAGAGGTGATTCAGTATCTTACTCTTTGGAATAGCCAAAAAACTTCAAAGTACGACACCATTTATATGGGCTCGATGAATATTGTTTCAAATGAGGCCGTTTGAAATATATAATGGATAATAATCATTTTGGCCTGTAGCAACTGATACTGTGGTCTTATCACTTCTGAGAATGACAGGACATTCAATGGCACCGTAATTGTCTTCGTCATTTGCCAGTTTGTCCTGTACAACCTTCTGAGATGCATACCAAACAAAAAATCAAGAATCTTACTGCCTGTTCCCAAGCCCATGTTCCTGACATAAAATCCTCATAACGCCATTTGCCATTTTCTCGATCATAAACTTGCTTGGGTGCGAAGTCCATCTCACTCACAAAATCACAGTTTGACAACTGATTCTTCAATATTTTCAGGGGATCTCAAAAATAGACTCGATAAGAGGACTGTTTCCAAGGCACCTGGTCATTTTCAGGTAAGAAATCATTGTATGACACTGTAAAAGATTGCCAGGGGACGTCTGCCAGCTCTATTGCATTGATCGTTTCATTCATATTGTCATAATTGGCAAAGGGTGGATTAGCGCCAAATTCAAACATGTTGCCTGCCAAAAGTTCCATTAGGTGTGTGATATGTATCTGAGGCATTTGGGCTCGTTTGTACAGCAGTTCAGCGATTTCCAAGTGATAGCGAGATTGGAAAGGTGCATAATTGCCAAAAGGTGGATCATCCCACTCAGGCAGAGGGGTGCTGTCGTCAATAAAGGCACCATCATGATTACAAGGGCGACCTGGTAGAATGAGCAAGAAATCGTCAGTAGATTGATGAAAATACATACCGTTGATTTTCTCATGGAATATAACATGTTCTGGTCCCATAGCACGGGGCCCATGCACTGGAGAAGCTGGTCTCACTGGAATGAATGGTGCTGCTTCTCCCCAGTCATTGTTGTCACTATCGTTGACTTCACTGAATGAAATGGCCACCAGTGAGGGAGGGCACGACAAGGAATATGAAGGAGATGGTGAGCGCGTAGTCGAGCGGCTAATAATACGGCCTCGGTACTGCTTTTTCAAGCAGTCTTGATGGTAATGTACATGCATATGACATTTTACACCCCTCATATTTATGAAACTCTTGCCGCATTTCTGAGGACAAGGGAGGTATCGAGGTTGGAATGGACAAGGAGCATGTTTGCGAGTCATGTTTGGAAAATAGCCTAGTTGGTTCAAAACATTAGTGGGAGCACATATATTCAGAGCTCACTGAGCCACTGACCTTAGCGTTGTCAATGCATTGACTGAGTGTTATCAAAATATACTAGTGATGTAGCTGGTTCAAAACATTAGCGAGAGTGCATATATTCCAGGTTTGCTGAGCCACTGACCTTAGTGTATCATCAGCACATTGACTTTGTGTCGAGAGCACACATCCTGTATGTCACATGACAACAACTTGAAGATCATCGAAGTCACTTGCCCTCCTGCTACGACCATGCCTCCCAAATTGAATCTTGTTGCATTGCCAGAGTGTATGGCTACTCATCCTGGCAACAAGGACAAGCATCCAGGCCATGTCCTTCTTCTGGAGAACCAGCACCATCCCAATGCTGTCAAGTCACGTCAAGAAACTATGGAAGCGATGCAACAGGATTGAGAGGAACATACCAAAAACGTGAAGACAGTTGCATGTCTTGAAGATGATTATACACTTGAAGATCAACAACGCGAAGCCAAGCGCATTGCTGACAGAGGGGCTGCTGCCCAAGCACGTCAAGCGGCACCGCCACCTGCTAAAAAGGGTTAGCACCGATTACTTGGCTATATGCGTATATTGTGATCGTTCTGTGCAGGCACAACTAAGGCACCGACAACTGCAACAAAAGGTGGTGATATGGCGCATATCATCCCGAAGAGTACCTGCTGACTCAGAGCCCACATCAGGAGTGGACTTCAACAATTCAGATGAACCGTCTACAAGTCTGCAGACCATTGTTGTGCCCAGGCCATGTCAAACAAAGAAGGTGCTGCAAGTTGAGGAGGTGCAATCGCATTCAGATATAGACAAAAGTAACCGTGAGCAGTTTACCTTTCTATCAAATATCATCATCCAAGTCAATCTCTTTCAGATGAACTGTCTAGTCCACAGACCATTGTTGCGCCCAGGCCACGTCAAACAAGGAAGGTGCTGCAAGTCAAGGAAGTGCAATCGGATTCAGATACAGACAAATGCAGTAAGTGATTGAACTTCTATATCCAATATTATCATACTCGTTTCCTTTCAGATGAACTGTCTGGTCAACATACCGTCTCTGCGCCCAGGCCACATAAAACCAAGAAGGTGCAGACAGCAGAAACTGAATCTGAAGACATCAATAAACCACCAACAAAGAAGTCAAGGCTGCTGATGATCATCAGCACTGATGAGGGTGAAAGCAATCATGAGCGTGAACTTGAGGTCCAAGTTATGAAGAAGAAACGGCCTGTAGGCCGTGATGAAATTGAGGGCCAACAAAGATTTTCCCCTGTTTCAGGAACACCTGCCACTTCCTCCAAACAGAAATCTGATAGAAATGCAGATGATTATCAACATGAGAAGTAAGTAAAAATCTTTGTTATTCGACATATATTTGCATTCTGGAATGACAGGAAAAGGAAGAAATCAGCAAACCTCGCGTTGTGTGAAGGATGGAAGAAAGGGGAAAAGGATGACATTCAAGACAATGACAATAATGCAATTATCGATGAGAACTCAGGGTTTGTTGGTGATGATGAGAATGATGAAATTGAGGGGAAAGCTGTCAGAAAGAAGGAGTTGAAATGTGTCAAGGATGATAAGGTTCTGTCAATATCTCCTGTGTTCTGATAGTAACTAATGCACCACATGTCAGCTCATCAAAATTGAGACCGATTTGGCACCAGTGAAAGCTTTAATAGCCAAAAACTGCACACTGCAAGAGATACCCCTCAAGGCTTGCGACACTTATTAAGGTGTTTTTGTCCCTCGCCTGCGCCTCAAAGTTGGAGCGCTCGAAAACCCATGGCAAGTGCTTGACAACGAGGTCGCTCAAGCCCTGCTGGACAATGTATATGGTGAAGGCAAATATTCGGTGGTCAGTAATAGCCCATTTTATTGATTGGTGAGTGACACATAGCATTTACCTTTCAAGCAACTGTCTTATTGAATAGATGGGCCCTCGTTTAATTTCCTGGCGCTGCAGCTTTGTTGATGCTGTGGAGACTACAGTCTCCTCCCTCCTGAAAGATGCTGGCCTCGATCATGTTACAGTTAATCGTCCAGTGGGCATTGCGTTAACTGTCTGATTGGTCCCTGTCTGATTGCCCCTGTTTCAATTGAAACTAGACCGCTCTCCTGATCTGGATCCTTTCCCCATAAGTCACATAGTTTCCCAGGCGAAGTGGAGTTGTTCTGCTTTTGTATAAGTGTCGTTCATGGTTTTATAATCCATCTGATGTTCTAGAACTTTGGTAGCGATGCTGTCTGGGAGTTTTCGAATGAAAGCTTGAAGTTGAGCAGTTAATCCGGTAAGGCCAGTGAGTTCGATCAGGGTGTGGAATTTTCGGATATATTCAGGGACTGAAACTCCCCCTCCTACGCTTAAATTGGCTAATTCGTTCAGGGCCCTGACTGTGCTGTTAATTTCTCCCCAATCGGTGATGAAACGTTGATGGAATGTTTCATAGTCATTCCATTGTATTCCTGTTGCTTCTCCTTTGTTGGTGTTTAACTTGCCTCGAATGATCATTTTCCAGTTGTCCAGTTCTGGTCCTAAACATGCTAGAGTGTATCTGATCTTTTTCTCGTCTTTGCCCTTATAGTTATTTTTGTTAAGGGCGAAGAAATCTTCAAGGGAATCTAAAAATGACTGCGCCTCTGTTCGCTTTCCTGTAAAGACCCTGATGGGCTGCAGTTTGATATCTCCTTTGGTAACCTCTGTTGTGTCGGCCATTTTTCCTTTGGGTTCTTCTTCTTTCTTTGGTTCTTTGTCTAGTTCGTCCCTTTTTTCTTCGCAGAGCTGGTACCAAGCTGTAACAGTTTCAGGTGGTGCTGCAAAAAACGCTGCTCCTAGACTGAGTTTGTGGTATGGTGCGAACTCTGTCCACCAGGTAAGTTCTGGTTCAGTGATGGGCTTTTCTAGGAGGAGGTGTTTAACGTTGTATTCTTTGTTGTACCACTCGATCCAGAGTTTTCTGGGTAGTTCTTCGTCTGGGTCTCCTTCTTCGTATTCTCCTGTAAAATAACTTTCGTCAATAGGGATATTCTTCTTTACTCCTTTCCAACACCACTGGTTACTGAGTATGGAGAAGAAGACTTCGGTTCTTTCGAGATAGAATTCTCCGTCAAAAATGACAGCTCCATTAGGAGGTCTTTCTTTAAAGTCTTTGAGATCAATGATGTCTTTGCTAGTGACAATGCACTGAGCGGTTCCTTGAGTTCCAACTTATGTTATGGACGATGCCTTCTTTGTCGTACTTAAAAACAACGAACAGAGTCTCGGTCTGCTCCCAGTCATGATGACTGCTGATAGGATGGCGAGGACGCTAAGTCTGATGATGACGAAGGTCCTTGGGTCGATGCGCTCAGCGATGAGGAAGAGAGCCAATGATTCAGAGGCTGAGAGGAAGGTAAAACTCGTCTAAGTTGGAACTGAGGTTCTACTGTACAGGAGAGGTCCTTATATACATTTAGAGAACAATAGAGATGACAAAAAAGGAAGAAGAGCTGTGGCTACCTGAGAAGGAAAGATGAAGGTAACTACTAAATGGAAATAACGTCCAAGGCAGTACATATGGTAATGATGATGATATAACTAGGATATGTCTGTCCGCTGAGTAATAACAATGACAAGGAAAAGGAAAAGAAACTGTAACAGATCAAAGCGATGCAGGGAGTATTGGTGAAATCATTCAATACTATCTCTCGTTGACGAATGACAACAAAACAATGGTTTACCAATGGAATTCTGTTGATCCGAAGACAGGGAAAAAAAAAGTAAGCTCGTTTCCCACTAGTATATATGCGTTTATTATCATTTGCATAGGGTTTTCTGAACTCACAGCTCATTAATTGGATACTTGGGATTGTGCACATTAGCAAGTTCACTGAGCTGCTAGCAAATTTCAATGAAGAGAGGCCCATTGGCGCTCTCATACTTGCAACTCAAGCTGTATGTAGAATTTTATGGTTCCCCCCAAACTAATTGATTTACAGCTTCGACATGTTCTCGAACAATGGACAACTGGAAAATATGTCAAGGCAATGAAGCAATTCTCCTCAGAGAGTTACGGCAACAAGGAAACTATCGTTAAAGAGCTAGATATGAGCACAAAATGCAACATCCACAAGAAAATGATTGAGCATTGCACCATGATATTTTCCAAATCAATCAAAGCGAAATTTAACAATGAGATATGGTCAGCAATTCTCAAGGAGGCTTGGGCTTATGTGCCCAAGATTTCGAAGAAGGCCATGAAGAAGCAGAGGGGTGAGATTGACATAATTGAAGAGCCGGAGCCTGAAGACAAATTCATC
The DNA here is from genome assembly GCA_001983365.1 of Amanita bisporigera. Taxonomy (NCBI): domain Eukaryota; kingdom Fungi; phylum Basidiomycota; class Agaricomycetes; order Agaricales; family Amanitaceae; genus Amanita; species Amanita bisporigera. The sequence continues at coordinate 5,836 of MIPV01009155.1, read as the reverse complement.
ATGCAGTCAGATTCAGACTGATCGTACACTCTTTGCTCACATTTCTTGCACACTGCGCAAAGTACTAACAATGGACTTTTTAGATCATGTACTATCTTTGCCGTCACATCCCATCATCATGCAATCAGCATTTCATTTCCCACTGTTCAAGTTACTCGCTTATGTCACATCTTTCTTTCATTCAAAACCATCATGCATCATCGATCATCAGTCACAAAGAGCTAGCAACCGTTAAATCTGGAATTTAGTATGCCCTTTTGTGCTCAATTTTTACACATCACACAAAGTACTAACCGCAGTCTTTTTTAGAACAAATACTGTCACTGTTGCAGAAGCCGTATGTCTACCATCATCTGTCATCCCTTGCATTCCTTTCAATGTTGCACAATTTACTAATGCAATTTACTAATGGCAGCCTTGTAGATCAAGTAGTACCACTGCCATCGCATCCTTTAATACATCGCCAGCCATTCACGGTGTTCATCAATCCATTATCAACCATGGCAACGGTCATTTCGCCTCAAGTTCTTCTCGCTGGTTCATTGTCAATTTGCTTTTTTGCTCGCCAATTTACCATGTACCACACGTCAAAACTGCATCTCGACACTTCTTTATTAATTCACACTTGTTGCTTCACCATCTGACGTACGTCAAAACTCCAACATCACTTTACCATCATCAGAGGCTGGCAGTGCTTACTGGTCATTTTTTGGGTGCCATTTGGCACTGTGTGCTGGTTATAGTTCAGTACTGTTCTATCAAGTAATAGTAGTTGTTTAATAAATTTTGTTCAGTTGGAAAAGCTACAAAACTTGAGAAATGTATTTCTAAACTTATTAAATTCCTTTATATAGCAAAAAGACCTTCCTCATCCAAAGGACTGGCCATTTGATCAGTTTGATTCCTTTGGTCCTTTGGAAAGGAACCAAACTGATCAAACTGACATATGACAATTTGCTGATGTACCATCAAGGTTTTCTCCATCTCACCTTGTTGACATGGGCGAGCGTCGGATACATCCGAGCGCGCTTATGTAAACAATAGAAGCGGTAACATCCATGTATATTAGATCCGAGTGCCTTGTTCTAATAATAAGACACGGCTCCACACTACACTCACCTGCGACAGTTCGACCTCTATACTTGCCTGCCATTGTTTATCCCGCTCCAGTCCACCGGCTATCCCCGCTCCCCTTCGCGCAAACGCTAAAAGGTTATGGGCCCTGCGCCTGCGCTCTGAAAAAACTTCAAGATACACCTGTTTATTTTTAGCGAAAGGGACATCATTACGCAATGTCCAACGTTAGTAATCAACCCGATCAAGGCGACATCCAAATGGAACCACCTGCCATTCCCGGCATTACTCAGACAGGCGCAACCGTACTTCCCACGCCTGTTCCTTCATCAATGACTACCCAATCGTCTACTATACCTACGGCTGGGACCGTTCCATCAAATGATGGAACCCATACACTCTATGACGAATATGATCCAAAGATCATTGCTCAATATACTTCGGCCATTCAAAAGATGGAGAAACTCGACGCCAACAACTGGTTGACGTGGAAAGAGCGAATGCTCTTTATTCTTGACGCATGCGACGCATATAGCTTCGTCACAGGTATAGTCGAAAAACCAGACCCGACTATCAACCTGGCCGAAGCGCGCGCTTGGCGACGAATCGACAGAGCCGTCGCCACCATGATCATCACCGCTATTGGTGACGAACAAGTTATGCACGTACCTAAGAGAGGTACCAATGGAGTCGCAGCGACATCCGCAGAGATTTGGCAAGCCTTACGAGAGGCTAACCAACCACACGGCATCGTCGCGCTCATTTTAACATTGCGCGAGTTTTGGATTAAACGTGCACAAGAGGATGAAAACTTGGTTACGCATTTGAATAAGTTAAAAGAATATCGAGTCGAGCTACAGATGCTAGGATGGGAGATGACGGACGATTTATTCAAACTACACATTTTAGGTTCCCTTCCGTCGTCGTGGAATAATTGGATCAATACGACGGTTGGCGCAGTTACTGAGCTCACCAGGATCCCATTTACAGTTGGCCAACTCATCATGGAGATTCAGAACGAATATCGATGCCGCCAATCTCAGGGCGATACCGAGGTTGTATGTCAGACGAAGAATACAGTTCCCTCAAAAAGAAAGAATGAAGAGTCATCATGCCCAAAGTGTTCCATTTGCGGGCGTACCAATCACGACACTAGCAAGTGTCGATTTAAAAACAAACCCAAATGTGGGTATTGCAACAGAATTGGTCATACAACCAACGACTGTTGGACAAAGAAAGGATGAGACGCAGACATGAAGCGCGGAAAAAGAGAAACCGCACACATAACCACAGAAAAAGATTCAAATGATGTCGTTGAAACGTCGAAAATCACAGAAATATTAGGTGACAATGTAAATGTAGCCGAAAATGATGCAAATAGCACTGATTCATTTTATTATTGGTATTCAGATTCTGCGACAACATCGCATATAACCAATCAACGAAATATATTAACAGATTATCGAGAATGTCCACTAAAAATAAATGGTGTGGGCAATGCGCAAGTACAAACCTATGGACGTGGAAAT
>MIPV01009149.1:5377-15559 GCA_001983365.1 Amanita bisporigera | reverse complement strand
AGATGAACTCGGCTCAGCTCCTGGCTATGCTAAACACACAGAATGCGACCATCAATGCATTACAAAATCAGCTGGCTACATTCCAACACCAAATGGCGCAAGCAGCACAGGCCGCAGCAGAAGCGGAAGAAGCTGCAGCCGCAGCGCCACCACCACCAACAGTTCCCATAGTCAATATACCCGAGGGAATGGTATTCAACATCCAAGCACCTGCGTCAAGCGGAAGTTCCAAAATAGAGGCAAACAAGCCTCCTGTATTCGAAGGAGATACGGCCGAAGTTGATGGCTTTATCAATTCATGCCAATTATATATACGGCTAAAGATGGATAACCACGATGAAGCAGAGAAATGCTTCTTTGTAATGACATACATGATGAAAGGAGTCGCATTAGATTGGAGGGACAATCTAATTAAAGACATAAATGATAGAGATGAGCCAATGTTCGGCCACGTCGAAGATTTGTTCGCATGAATAAAAAGAGAATTCAGTGACATGGATGAACAGTCATCCAAGATAGCAGAAATGCGTACTATGACACAAGGATCGAAAACGTGTGAGGAGCACGTACAATATTTCAAGAAAGTATCTCGAGGCACGGGATTTATGGGCTGCGCTTTGTTTGAACAGTTCAAGCAAAGTTTAAATGCTGGGCTCAGACGAAGAATCTTGGAGGCACAAGAAGTCCCCGAGACCGTAAACAGATGGTACGTGAAGGCCATCAAGTTAGACCGGCAGTACCGGCAAGCCAAGGCTGAAGAAAAATATTTCTCTTCGAGGAACAGTAGCTCCGCCAATAGGAGTGAAGGAGGAACCAAGGGAGAGGATACGTCAAAAAAGACGGTACCGGCTGGCCATTCACACGACCATCAAGATCAGCAAGTCAGTCACAACCTGTAGCTGGACCCTCCTCATCGAGTAATATCAGCAATACAAGACCCCCCTGCAGACCAAACGACATGGGTGTGGACCAAGCAAGATGACCACCGCCAAGATGTTACAAATGCGGCAGAATAGGACATATGATGTGAGACTGCAGATCAGGTCTCGATGTACGATCAATGACCTTCAACGAAATGAAGGAATATTTCAAGAAGGGTGATGAAGATTTAAAAGAAGAAGGGAGCCAGTAAGTCCCAAATTGGACTCCCTTAATAGATACAGTGTATTGGACATTTGTGAGCTAACATCAGAAAAAGTTGAATCTGAGTCCTCAAGGGACTTGGAAACGACTCTGCAGAAGGCGGTCTCTAGTGCAAAAGTACAGGAGCATGGCAGGGCAGTTAAACCTGTGCTTAATTCCTCTAAAAACCACAGACGAGTCAATGCAGGGATGCATTTTGTTAGAACCATCGGACTAAAAGAAGAAATTTTAATGAAAATTGGGCTTGAAACTTTGGATATGCATGAAAAACATGAGCAAACAGCGCTACTGGATTCAGGAGTGACAGGTTTGTTTATGAATAAAGAGTTTGCAAAAAAAATGAACTTTAGATTAATTCCCTTAGCATGACCTATTCCAGTTTGTAACGTAGATGGTACCCATAATGAAGGTGGCATGATTAAACATGAGGTAGATCTAATCATGAGCTATCAAGGACACCAAGAAAGGGCTACATTCGAAATCTGTGAACTAGGAAAGATGGACGTAATCATCGGATCAACATGGTTATGAAAACATAATCCAGAGGTCAATTGGATTACAGGGGAAATCAATCTCACATGGTGTCCACGATCATGTGGACACAAACAAAGAGAATGGACTGCAGAGTGGGAAAGATTAGCATGTACAGCAGAACACTGGGAGTCTCTGCAGTATCTATGGGAAAAAGAACGAGAATTAGATTTTGCTTACTGGTTAGAGCAAAAACTAATCAATGATGAAGAACTCATGTATATGGAGGACATTAAACATCCTTGCAATTACGGACATGGAAACAAATATCCATTTCTTCCCATATTCCCACCACGATTGCCGAAGGCTGGATCTTTTACAAAAGAAATAAAAGAACTTAAAAAACTTAGTCCCGAAGAGATGGTACCTTCAAAATATCATCAATACATAAAAGTATTTGAAAAAGCAGCCTCAGAGCAAATGCTGGTTAGAAAACCATGGGATCATGCTATAGATCTCAAACAAGGTTATGAACCACGAAAAGGAAAGGTGTATCCCTTATCACCTGATGAACTACAATGTTACGACCTAACGATTTTTCTACGTTTTTATCTATTCTATCTGGAGGCCTACGGACAAGATATCACTTATGGCAGGAGGCTCACACCCCTATGTTAGGATGGTCTAGGGTTATGTCAGCAAGGTGGCTGTACGGGAACACCGATTAGATCAAGAGATATGGATGACGGTCAAGTCACATCTTCTCATGGGGGCTGGGTGAGTCTGGGCTGAGGGTCTGGGTTCGTTGCTGTGCGTACACGGTCATGAGGCTGCGTAGTCTGTGCGCACGGACCAGCGCTCATATGTATAAAAGATGGTGTGTTTGTAGGTAGGAGTCCTTAAGACTCTAGATAGTTTGCTCTACCACAGCTTACTGGTCTATTGTGTCGAATCTATCTCTTTCTCCACACTCTTCTCAGAGGGTTTAGGTTGTGGTTAGGTCTGTCCTAACATAATCTAGAGTCTTTATCTATAAACCCTTCGTCATTGGTCACAGTGCCGAGCACGTCTTGCTCGCTGTTGCTCACAGCGTCGAAGCCTTTTTCAGTTTCAACAGACGTCTGACCTAGTGCACATTGCGACACGTGGCCACTAGCAGCCTCGAGTACTCTAGGCGACACAACAGTATTGGACGAGAGTAGGGGCTTCGCCAATTAGTAGACCAGGCAGGGTCGAATCGGGTACCTACACCAGTACTGCGGAAAAGTGGGTGGAACCCACGAAGACAACTTGGTGGCGTGCCGTGCATCAAGGCATACAGTCTCAGAATACCAATTACGTATCGGATCTATTGATCTGAGCACGAGGACATCTGAGTGAAGCGCCGGGCACCACGCTATTGAGTCAGTTGGTGGAAATAAATCGAAGAATTGCGTGCGGGTGCGTTATTGACCGCAGCATAGAATATCCGGGTTAGGAAGCGTGCGATATCGAAGAAGAGACAACAAAGATCTATCTAGATCTCCTAGGCGACATGCAGGGGCCTTTTAATTACGTTTTGCCAAGGGCAGGGTTGTCCTTGATGGGAGTCGGCATTGTATTCGAGCTCGACTGGGTGCAGGGATGCGCAGAACCAAAGAAATCATCCAAAACGGCTGCGCAGCTCGACAACCGGCAGTGAGATGCACATATCCGTGCCTGGCAGGCATGGAAAAAGGAACAGCGGCAACAGTCACGCCGAGAACAACGGATTCGTGAGCGAGAAGCCTGGGCGGCCGAGCAAGAATCCATTAGGGAACAGGAGGAGGCGTGGGAAGCACTCCTCGAACAGCGCCGAAAGATGGCAAAGGAACAAAGGGAGTACCATGCGTACTTAACCCAGATCGAGAAGGAGTGGCAGACCCTGGAGGATCTGTTGCAGCAATTTGAGGCGGATTCCCCGATGCGGGAGGCACTTTTCAATACCCCATCAAACCTTCAGCTGCTATCGCTAGGGTTTGATATCGTAACCTTACAGCATAATGGATTGGTACTATCGGCAAAGGAACGAAACCGGCTGATGCACGCGGCCAATGGAAACATCCGATCCACTAAGGCGCAAAGAATACAGGCGCGGAAGGAAGATGCCGAGCGAGCCACGGGAATCCGGTACGATCCGTACATGAGAACCTACATACGGAGACAAGCACATAAGGAAACACTGGTGGGAACTCCTGAACCAGGAATAATCGCTCCCATGCCAGTATTACACATGGACCTATTCCTGAGACAATTGGGAGAGGTATTGGACCCTACCAAAACATGGGTAGATCTGTTACAATCCCCACGGTTGCCGAGCCAATACACGACAAATATCCCCGAGGATGCACCATGGCGATGAGATGGCTATTGTTATATGATGCTGTTCAAAGAGGAGTACTATAACAAATTCTATTGGCCAGGGTACCCTACCCTCGAGGAAATCTTATCATGGGAACCCAAGTTAAGAAATACCGGGGCAAAATTCGCAATCCAGGACACAAACGAGGATGGGGTCTACCATGTAATCGAGGAAGCTGCCATCCGAAAATACGAAGATGACGTATACACGTGGGCAGATCTGGAGGATCTGGAACGATGCGGTAAATATGCCAAAAAGGCAGTGATCGGGGGATTGGGAAAATCAAAGCCGAAAACGGCAACGATCTCATCATTCATTCAATCAGTACCAAACTCCCAGAAGTCGTTTAAAAGTTCCAAAATGTCCCTGGTTCCGAAAATGTCGTACTCTCAAGCTGTCATAAGCCAGTCCGGACCAAGCAAGTCCCTGACACGAACGATGGGCGCAGATCACACATGGCATAATGGATCAATCCAACGCGTCGATGATTGGATTGAAAAGGACCCTGCAATCCCATGGGTTAGTGAGGATGTCAAGGCACGGATTGAGGAACGAGCTCGACAAGCGCAAGCGCAGATCGCCGAGGCCGAGAAATGGATTGATCTAGGGAAACCCAAACAATTTAAGAATCAGGGTTACAAAGATCATGCAATCATGGCTATTAATAACTGGCGCCGAGAAGTCGATAAAGAATTCGCCTTACCATACCCATACCCATGCCAACGACACCCTAGTGATAAGACCAGGTTGCACCCGGACATACCAGGATATTGCTACTTAATCCTAATTAAGAAATGCTACTGGGATGAGTACATGTGGCCTGCATACCCTCAAGTACACGAAGTTGTAGCATGGGATCCAAGTCTAAGGGGCGCCGATGTCACAATTCGAGTCCGAAAGACATACGGAGTAGCAGACTGCTACCACGTTGAAAAGGCATCGGACGGAGTTGCAGGATGGAACGAATTGTCCATGATTATGTCAGCGGGAATGGGCTACAAGCAACTAGGGGCATTCATGTACAACGGGGAAATGATCAACCGGTTGTACAATGCCATAATGGGGTGGAGATGGCATGTAAACGCAGAAGACCCGGAGGTCATCGAAGTAGGACACCCCGCGGGTACAACAGCTGCAGATGTGGCGGTCCGAAACAACGAAATTGAGCAGCTGGAACGGGGGCAATGGGATACGGCCAACGCGGTGGCAGCAGTAATAGCCGATGCAATTAATGAATGGAGACGAGTCAATCCAAGACCGGAACCATCACCTCTCATGAAGGCCGAAATGCCGGATTACTATCAGGGGGACCCTCGATATGTAGATTCATGGTGCTGGCAAATGCAAACCTATTTTACCCTGGCACGAGAAACCCAATTGGGAAGGCAAATCTCGATCTGCCTATATCGGATTAAAGGGGGGGATAAAAATAGAGCCGGTGATTGGGCGAGCGTCAAACTGCGGCAATGGCAGGAGGCAATGGAGGAGTATGAACATGGAGTTCGAACCGAGGGATGGTCGTCAAACCTCACCTACCAGCAGCTTAACGACGGAGAAATGGCGGGAGGTGTAGTAGTGCGCAGAGCCATGCGGCACAAATTTCCATTCCTAAGTTGGGCAGGATTCAAAGAAGAAATGCACGATTTCTTCATGTCAACTGAAACACAGGAGGAGGCCACGGCAGCGCTCATAGCCCTGAAACAGGGAGACTCCCTGGTCGAGGACTACATCATTTGCTTCAATGCACAGGCACCCCTATCGGGATGGGACGGCAAGGCCTTGATCGATCTATTCAAGGATCACATCAATCCGGCCCTGGGATGAGAATTGATCCAGCATGGCAATTTACCGGCCAATGCAACCCTGAGGGAAATCCAAGATAGGGCAGTGGAACTGGCAAAGGCATATCGACGAGCAAAGAAGGCATATGGGGGACGAACCGGTTTTACCACGTACAAGGAGAAACCACTAGAAAAACCTGTAAAGCCGACTACGTATAAGCCAGTCACAACCGATCCTGATGCCATGGATGTGGACGCTACCAGACGCAAGGAACGTGTTTGCTACAATTGCGGAAAACCGGGTCACTTTAAAGCAGACTGCAAGGAACCAAAGAGATACACACGCACCGAGAAAGGGAAAGGGCATATGAGAGAAGTACGAATAGAGGAGCTCACAGAGGAGCAGTGGGAGGAAATGGGGAAGGCAAAGGGTTTTGGCGGAAGCCAGTAGGAGCGCGCTCAGCGCTACTGGCTCAAAAGGTTTCTAGCTCGGACAAGGACTCTTGTATAGTACTACCAGAACTATTATACGAGTGCAGGTCACAAATTCACCGAGTGAGAAACTTAAGTATGAGCGCAAAACCAAGATTGAGAACCTGGTCCTCCGAGTGGGTGCTACGACAAATCTGGCAACAAGATAAGGCAACGGCTGTACAATGTCTAAGGGAATGGGTTCACAACAAACGTGTGAATGAGGCAACTGAGGAGTTGGTAGACCAGCTGAACAAGTTACCGGAGTCCGATGCGCTATGGAACTTGATACATCTAAGAGGCCAAGTAGTCAAAGCTACAGGGAAACAAGAAATGAACCTTAAAGCAATAATCACTACCATGGACACGGGGAACAACATAGAAGTACAAGCATTATTGGATTCAGGATGCACAGGCACATGCGTCAACGATGAATTTGTAGAATGACACAAATTAAATAAACGCAAAATGCTAAGGCCAATGCCTGTCTATAATGCAGATGGAACACGCAACGCAATGGGAAGCCTAGAGTATATGACGCAATTCAAGTTACGAATTGGTGATCATGAGGAAGTCATTGAATGCGGTGTAGCAAGACTGGGCAAAACGGATTTATTCATCGGATACGACTGGCTACAAAAGCATAACCCAGTAATTGACTGGAGACGACAGCAGGTGACATTTAGCCGATGTCCAGGGACATGCTGGAGTAGATCCGAGGTTAACGAACCAGAGGAGGAAGTGGATCCTATGGAACCATTGGAGGAAGACGAAAAGCTGTTAGCAGTACACATTGGCAAACCCGAGTTGAAAATACGATCGGTGGCAACGGACATCGCGGCAAAGGAAGCAGCCACTGCGGTCAAGAGATCTCGGGAAGATGTGGTACCAAGGCACTATCTGGGACATAGGAAGGTCTTCGAAAAAGAGACCTTTGACAAACTGCCACCATGACGTCCCTGGGACCACGCGATTGAGTTAATACCGGGCTCAAAGCCAGTAGATTGCAAAATCTACCCGTTGAATCGAGATGAGCAGGCGCAGCTAGACGAGTTCCTAAAGGAAAATCTTGATACGGGATGTATTCAGCCAAGCAAGTCACCAATGGCATCACCATTTTTCTTTGTAAAGAAAAAGGACGGAAAACTCAGGCCCGTACAAGACTACCGGCGGTTAAATGAGATGACCATCAAAAATCGGTATCTGTTACCCCTAATTGGAGAACTAGTGGATAAACTGTCAAAAGCTAAGGTCTTTTCCAAGATGGACATTCGATGGGGGTATAACAACGTCTGAATCAAGGAAGGTGATGAATGGAAAGCCGCATTCCGTACTAATCGGGGGCTATTCGAACCGCTGGTTATGTTCTTTGGTCTCACAAATTCGCCGGTAACCTTCCAGACGATGATGAACGACATATTCCGACAAGAAGTTGCAGAAGGATGGGTTGTTATTTACATGGATGATATATTGGTCTTCTCAACGTCACAGGAGGAACACACCAAACATGTAAATCGGATATTGGCAAAGCTGGAGAATCATAAGCTATCACTGAAACCGGAGAAGTGTTGGTTCGATCAACCACAAATAGACTTCTTGGGGTTGGTAATCAGTTGAGATTCAATCAGGATGGAGCCGGGAAAGGTTAAGGCATTGGCTGAATGGCCAGAACCTACATGCAGACGAGAACTTCAGCAATTCCTGGGGTTTATTAACTTCTATCGACGTTTCGTGGAGGGTTTCGCCAAAGTGGCCAAGCCACTGACTAAGTTGACAGGCAAGGTTGACTGGTTATGGACGGAATTGCAGTCTCAGGCTTTTCAGGGACTGAAAGAGCTTGTGGCGAGGGAGGTGGTCCTGAAAATTCCAGATGACGAAGGCCAGTTCCGGGTAGAGGTTGATGCTTCAGACTTTGCAATAGGTGGAATCTTGTCTCAAATTGGAAAGGACGGATTATGGAGACCAGTGGCCTTTATTTCGAAGGCTCTCAATGACGCGGAACGAAATTATGAGATCTATGATAAGGAAATGCTGGTGGTCATGCACGCATTTTATGAATGGTCTCATTACCTCAAGGGAGCTAAGGAAACGGTAGAGGTCTTAACAGATCACCAAAACTTGACATATTTCCGGAAACCGCAAAACCTCAACAGGCGACAAGCGCGATGGGTAATGGATCTACAAGATTATAACTTCATTATTAAGCATCGGTCAGGAAAGTCCAATTCCAAGGCGGATTTATTGTCTAGAAGAGCGGGTCATGAGCGGGGACAAAATGACAACAAGGGTGTAATACTCCTGAAGGAGCATCTATTCATCCAATTATATGACGATGATCGGGCCATAGAAGACATTATCGAGGATATCCGGAAAATCCCTAAACGACAGTGGGAGATACAGGTTCAACGAGGGATCGAACGACAGGACGAAAACTTCAAAATCTCTAAAGGATTAGTGGAATGGAAGGGAAGGGTATATGTACCGGTACACATCCGGCTCAGGGAAAACCTTATTCAAATCCATCATTCATGGGGACACTCGGGCGTAGCCAAGACACTAGAAAACCTGACACGGAATTTCTGGTGGCCTAATATGCGAAAGGATATCGAGCGATATATTCCCGGGTGCGAGACATGTCAACGGGCAAAACCAGATCGACAACCGCGCGCGGCACCATTAGTTCCAAACGAAGTGCCGTTGGAACCATGGGAGGTTGTGTCAGTTGACTTAATGGGACCACTACCGGAATCCAAGGGTAACGACATGATTATGGTTGTGGTGGACTGCTTCACGAAGAAGTCGTATTTCCTCCCGACAACGTCATCAGTGACATCACAAGGAGTAGCCATTTTATTTAGGGATAACGTCTTCAGGGAGCATGGATTGCCGCGTAAGGTCATCAGTGATCGAGGGCCACAGTTCGCATCAAAATTCATAGATGATTTGTACGGAATGATGGGGATCAAAGCCAATCGATCAACGGCATATCACCCACAAACCGATGGCCAAACCGAGTGTGTAAATCAGGAAGTCAAGGAGTTCCTAACAATGTTCGTAAATCACCGACAGGATAACTGGAGCGATTGGCTGGCAGTAGCGCAATTCTGTCATAACGATTGGGTACACTCAGCCACTGGGTATTCCCCGTTCTTCATGAATTACGGACGACACCCGAACAAAGGACTTAATCCCACACATACGCCCAAGGTCATTGCGGTAGAAAACCTGGTCAAGGAAGTCGAGGATGTACACGCAAAGGCAAAGCAGGCTCTGGACAAAGCCGCCGACGTAATGAAGAAACGATACAATCAGAATCGTCAAGCGGCACGGCAATACAAACCCGGAGATAAGGTGTACCTCAGTACGGAAAACTTGCCAGTTATTCGTGCCACTAAGAAATTTGACGGTAAATTCGTGGGTCCCCTCGAAGTGGTCAAGAAGGTTGGTGAATCCGCGTATCAACTCAAGATTCCGGCTTCATGGAAAATATACAACGTATTTAACGAAGTCCTCCTCAAACCCTACCACGAACCTGCTTTCCCTGGTCAAAAGGAGAAAGCGGCGCAACGAAAAGAGTTGCAGATGGTGGAGGAGTCCCAAGACGACAAATACGAAGTTGAAGAAGTTGTGGATAGTTGAGTTAGCGGACGTGCTGGTGGGCGCTTGGAATATCTGGTCAAATGGAAAAATTACCCTGTGGAAGAGTCAACACGGGAACTGGCTGAAAACCTTATGAATGCAAAAAAGGAGGTTCAGAAATTCCATAAGGCAAATCCAGGGGCTCCAAGACAGGTGGCCAATACTCGAGAACTGCGCTATCGCAAATGGCAGAATCACACACAGGCATCGGTGCCCAAACGCTTGTTTGGATGGGAAGATGGGAAGTTCGAGCGCGATTACCTCGAATGGCTAGAAAGGAACTGGCGTTGGTGGAAA
>MIPV01009118.1:8029-21071 GCA_001983365.1 Amanita bisporigera | reverse complement strand
GAACGCAACCCCGCCGTCACCATAGCTGCAACTGACGGCTCCCTTCACCACGGGGCTGCAACCGCAGCTTACGCTGATGAGCACAGTCCGTGACTTATGTGGAGATCACATGTACTGGTCATCATGCCATGTACAAGGTCTACGGCAGTAGCAGCAGTTGCCTGAGACCCATCACTTACTAATCTTGGCCATATGAAAGAGTCCCAAGAAACCGAACATATCCTGAACAGTCAGACCAGCTGAACAATTGGAACGTATGCACAAAAACCAAAACCAAACCTTCCAAAACATACGTACCAAGCCAACCCCAAGTCGCCCGAGAACCGAGATTACCAAACATCGGACAGAGTTGTCAAGGAAGATATACGCCGCTTCCAACATAAAGAACTCCACGACAACCGAACCACAGCACACAAGCAAAGCAAAATGGCAAAGACACAAGCCGAGAGTGCCATTACGCTGAAGCGAGACCTTACAACAAGGACCCTTGAATGCGCTAGCCAGCTAAGGAAAGGCAATACAAACCACTGACAATCAAAGTCATGTCACGCAACAGATCAACTAAAATGAACCTCCGTAGCACCATCAGCCCTAGCCTATCGTCATCACGGCCAATGCATAGTCTTGATCGTTGTACCATCCCCGTTGAAGAAACCTCAAAGGCAGAACTACCGTAAACGCGTGCATTCAGTGCACCAAGTATTCGCTGACGCCAGAGCATAATCGTATTGAATGACATCAGAAAAAGAGGAAAAAGTATAAATATGTAGAAATGTACATCATAAACACACAAGTTGACTTCCGCCTTCATATATCGTGTTCGTGTCTCAATTCCATCTTCGTTTCTATCACCTTTGGCCATGTGGTAGTCTTAATCATTTTTCTCGTCGACGTTTGGACCCACTTGTCACTTGCATCACTTTCTTTCAGCTAAAACGTTATCTTGACTCTTGGCTTCGGCACCTTCAGCCACCCCACTACACATCTCACTGACCACCGACCATCATCTACCGAAGCCCTGATTGAGCCCCAAGGCCTTCACTTCGCACCACACGTCATTGGAACCACCGGAATACGCCCGACTTTCTTGGAACCTTCGGAGCCGAGCCTAGCCAGTTTGGTTTTGTTGATTGCCGTCTTCCTTTCAATGCCTGCCTCAATCTAATCTCATTGGGACTGGTCTCTCCTGCCAGTTCAAGTTTAGGTTTATCAATGTGGTTTTCAGCGAGTCCTATGCCCAGTCAGTGCCCGCCACCTCCGCCCACAAGGCCAAGATCCAAGCCATCGAAGCCTTTGTCATGCACCTGTCAGAAACACTGTGCATACAGGGACACGTCATACTTCTTGTGGACAACCAGGCAGTAGCCAACGCCGCCTTCAACACCTGCCCACGGGATGGCCAAGGCCCCATGCTATGGATTGCCGCATGCCTGTGGCTGTGGCTAGACGACCAACTGGACAACAGACTCACTATCTCCTGGTGCCCCAGCCACTGTGGCATCAAAATGAATGAGAAAGCAGATGCCGCTGCAGGCAGCCCCTCAGTACGTTGTCCCCCGACCATGACCCAGCAACGCCACTTGCTGGCCGCCAAATGCACAGCAGGCTGGCACTGGCGCATCCTGTGGAATGCTCACACCAAATGCGGCGCTTCGCTTCTACCACTTCATGACCATCGCTGTGGCATTGCCCCAACGACCAGCGCCAACCGCCACCATTTCATGATGTGGTGTTGACAGGACCCAGCCCTGTTTGCACGCTTCATATGCCTCGTCACAAACCACATGCCATCTGACGAGTACCGCCTGCGCTTCCGCCCACAAGACCATGACACGATCACCTGCAACCTCTGTTGGGACTGCCCACCGCTCACGCATAGCCATATCATCAGTGGATGCCCTAGGTACAGCCCCCCTTTCCCTTCCCTCTTTTCATTCTCCCGTAGGCGCAACAACGTGTGCATACTAATTTCATTCCTCACTGACCACCCCAACACTGCCTCTTTTGAGGCCATAGACTCTAGTATATAGACATCAGGCGAGTGCTCCTGCCGGTTTCACCTTCCATCACACACTCTTCATTGTGTCCACTACTGTAAATACTTAGCACTACTCCAGGGCCCATGATGGTACCTTAGCTCCCATGTCCATTACTATACCTTGCGCAATACAGCGTTCCCAAAAAAAAAAAAAAAAACTCAGCATGACTGTGACAATAAACTTGAACTTTGACTGCAAAGGGACAAGAGACGAGAGCGAGAATTGTTTTGAGGATGAGACAAGCGAGTGAGCGGACAACAAAGAAAGAGCGGACGATGAAGAAAGAGTGAGCGGATGACAAAGGGTGTGATGGGTGTGATGATGGACGAGATGATGACAAGCACCATGTGCAAGACAAGTGAGTGAGCGCTGACTGCTAGATGAGATGAATGAGCAGGCACTGTTGCGCTATCAGGTCAGGAATGGGTATTTGACATATTGCAAATTTGCCTTGTGTTGTATGTGTGCTAATCCATACCTGTCAGAACCAAATACGTCAAGCTATTGATACGTACCTGCTGCTGACTGTAATTTTTGCGCCTCTTCTTCAAAGGACATGGCTTTGGTCTACCCTATGATCCCATGTCTTCAACAAGCACATGGAGACCTAAATTTATGAATTATACTCACTTTGCTGTCAACGGCAGGTGGGATTTTGATTACAAGTTTCTTACGTTCAATCTGTTTAATTTTTTTCATGGCGGCATGCAGACTCCTGCCCAGTCCCTCGGAGTGAGCCAACGATGTTATGTAAGCATATCACTCCAGAGGGACTGGTGAAAAACACGCGTCAATAAACGCGCAGTTAGCGTGTTCAGCATTATGAATTGTGACAACGGTTTGGACTCTGAAATAGTTGGCGTGTGTCCACTGCACTGCTGTGCTCGTGGTGGCCGGCTTGTGGTCTCCCCTGCGACAGCAGTTCGGCTTGATCAGAGGTAAGTGTATCTAGTCTATATATACAAGATGTGACCTGCTGACATGGTTATTTTCGAAACTTAGTGTTCTGTTTGAATCTCTGTGCGTGCTGAAATGGCCTCTGAACTAGATGTCCCTTCATTTGATGAAATTCATTCCAAGACCTTCGAATGCTTTAACAAGAGGCCCTGTGCTTGGCAAGTGCATGTCTGCCAGGAGGTTTTGCATGGGGATCATGACATTATCTCAATTGCGGGGACAGGCATGGGGAAAACTTTAACGTTCTGGATGCCACTCCTTTTTTGCCCGCAGGGCATCCAACTTATCATTACACCTCTCAATATTCTCGGGGAACAGAATACTGCAGTTTTAGATTGGATTGGCATCAAATCAATCTTTATTTCTGCAACAACAGCAACTCAGCAAAATTTTCGGGTATGTTCACGTTCACCTCGATTCCTTTTCAGCCACTAATGCGAATATAGGATATTGCTTTGCTTTGTTACCGCATTGTCATTGCCAACCCTGAAGAGGTCATGTGAGAACATGGTGGTTTTGAAATGCTGTTGCAAGATAAAATCTTCAACAGTCATCTCATAAGCATCATTGTTGATGAAGCACATTGCATCTCCCAATGGGGATCATTTCGGAGCGACTATCGTGATATCGGCTGTCTTCGCTTCTTCCAATGCAAACTTTGTCCCATTTTAGCAACATCAGCAACAATGTCAGCTGGAGTCATTGAAGATGTCAAGAAAGTTTTACAGCTTCGTGAAGAGAGCCTTTTTGTTTCCCATTGTTCAACCAATCGTTCCAACATTGCTATCATTGTTTGACCCATTATCTGTTATGGACGATGCCTTCTTCGTCGTTCTTAGAAACGATGAACAGAGTCTCAGTCTGCTCCCAGTCGTGATGACTACTGATAGAACGATGAGGACGCTAAGTCTGATGATGATGAAGGCCCTTAGATCGGTGTGTTCAGCGGTGAGGAAGAGAGGTGATGGTTCAGAGGCTGAGAGGAAGGTAAAACTCGTCTAAGTTGGAACTGAGGTTCTACTGTACAGGAGAGGTCTTTATATACGTTTGGAGAACAATAGAGATGATGAAAAAGGAAGAAAAGCTGTAGTTACTTGAGAAGGAAAGATGAAAGTAACTACTGAATGGAAATAATGTCCAAGGCAGTGCATATAGTAATGATGATGATGTAACTAGAGTACGTCTGTCTGCTGAGCAATAATGATGACAAAGAAAAGAAAAGAAACTGTAACATTACCCCCTTTGTATGGGAGAAGTCACCGACTTCTTCTAATTACCCTGCCCCCATGTGTTATTGCCATTCTCATCCCCCAATCTGTCGCCATCAGTCTTGTCATGCCAGTTGGTGAGGACATCGAGGTCGGTGATGGCGGCATCGATAAGTTGTTGTGTCGCCCTTAAGGTTTGACGAATATGTTGGATTGCCATGCGATCATGGGCGGATTCCTGATCAGGGATGGCGGAACGAGGGATCTCGAGGGAGACGTGGATGGCGGCATCGGCTTGTTCTATAACTCTGACCGCCTGATGGTGGACATCAGAGGTGGTGGTGAGGAGGTTTTGGATGGGGCCAGAAGTGGTGGCGACGAAGACGTTGGTGAAGTCAGACATTATAAGGGAGGAGGTGATGAAGAGTAATCAGAGGTTTGAGAAGGCAGGAGTGCGTTGAAGACTGTGGATATCCAGAATGGATTGGGATCCTTTGAGTTTTTATGCAATTTTTATAGTGATTGGTTGTTTCGACTGCTTCCTTCATTCCCAAGGGTATTTCCAAATTCTTCGTCATCCAGCGTGATCAATTCGTCCATATTTGGCCAATGGCTTGTGACATTTTCGGTTAGTTCATCGATCGTGAGTTCCTCATACGAAATGTCCCATATTGGATCATCTGCAGGTCATTGCAGGATTGCTTGAAATAATTCTTCTGCAAATCGTTCGGCGTATGTAGTTAATGTAGGGGATGATGGTGCTGTTCCTTGATCGGAAGGCGATTCTATTCCGTCATAATTTTCGTGGTTTGGATAGTAGTATTGCCATCCATTATTCATTCTCCTGATAATGCTTCGGATTCTAGGGTATCCTGGTTCGAATTCATGTTGGTTATAGAATGGTGGGTTTGGGGTGCATGGTGGAGGAGGTATTCAACAGTCGGTGGCATTTGCGTAATCTGGTGGGAGGACAAAAGGGGTGCGCAAAGGGATTACTTGTGGTGGGAACATTTCGTGGTACATCATCCCTAAATCTTCCCATTGATCGCTGATTTCTCCAGTTTCGCTGTCACTGTTATCTCTTCCCAGATCTTCGGTCATCTGTTCATTATTAATGATGCTATATGCCCTGTTATCGATCCAGTCATTCAATGTCTGGATGGCTTCTGCGTTTTGTCTTATCCTTTCATCGCATCGTTCAAGGGTATAGTAGGATGGGTCGTGTGCGATTTGATTATGATTATGTCTTGGATTTAAGGGTAGGGGTCTTCCACAAGTTGCTTCGACCGTGACACATTTTACGTTCTTGTCCCTGTAATGAAATGAATATTGTCCTTGGAAGGGATGAAGATGATATGGTTCAAGAATGAAGAATTGTACGTGTTGTGGAAGTTTTCGTGATGCTGAGAATTTGGCATGAATGGGAGCATAGTTCCGTGCATATACACTGTTAAGTTTGAGGTGTCTGCGGTTGCGATATGTAACCATGATAGCTTTTCACAATTGTCTCCTGGTTTTATATTCCAGTAGAACTTCTGCAGCATTGCCCAGATTGCACTCAGGTTCCCACGAGTTGTCATTCGATCCATAACCTTTCCATTTGACCAAATATTGATATCCTGCGCCGCGTTTTGGTGTGCGAGAATTGCTTCTACCTCATATTCTTCATTCCCATTTACAAGATCAGGAGGTGGCGTTGTATAGTTTGGGCCATGGGCTTCAGTTTGTTTGTAAGGGGATAATAGGGACGCATGAAACACAGGGTGAATGTGCCATTGCTTTGGTAGTTTTAATTTGTACGTCACTGGTCCCATTACTTGTTCAATAATGAAGGGTCCTTCTCATTTAGGCGCTAGCTTTCTCGACTGGTATGGAATGTGTAGATTTCTATTTTTGAGCCAGACCTTATTGCCTTTTTCGAACCATATAGATTTGTCCCTCCGTTGTTTTGCCACTAATTGTCTAGCTAATTCGTGTGCTGCTAGCGCTTCCTCTCTTGCTTTTTGTAACAGTAGTAGTCGTTCTTCTGCTGCAGGTGTACTCATTTTGTGGGAGGCAGTGGGGAGCGCTACAGGGTCGGTCCCATACATTAGCTGAAATGGTGATGCTTTGATGGCATCATGATGTCAGTTATTGTGAGCAAATTCAGCGATTGGAAGTAATCCTTTCCATTTGTGCGGTTCATTAGTGCAGAACATCTGCAGATAGACTTCTAATTCTTGGTTGACTTGCTCTGTTTCTCCATCAGTCTGCGGATGATATGCTGTGCTCATCCTGTGGTTGATCCCTAGCACCTTTCTGATTTCTTGGAAGACTTTTGCTGAGAACTGTGGTCCTCTATCTGAGATGAGTGTGTCAGGGAGGCCAAATCGTTTGAAGATCTCGGCAATGTATATGTTTGGTGTTCCCAGAGCGTCGATTGTTTTGTTGCATGGTGTGAAAATTACTCCCTTTGTAAGACCATGGTCCACTGTGACCAAAATAGAGTCAAAACCGTCTGAAAGGGGTAGATCGGTGATGAAATCCAGTGTGACTTGTTGAAACGGCCGCATAGCTTTTGATTGAATTGGTTGATATGCTGGTGTGTTTGGGTGTGTGTTAACCTTCATCTGTTGGCACAATGCGCAACCTTCGATCCATTCCTTTACATGCCTGTACATCCCTGGCCACCAATAGTCCCTTTTGAGTAATTCCAATGTTTTGAAACATCCAGGATGCCCAGATGTAATTGCCTCATGTATTTCCTTGATCAAATTTGCACGTAAACCATCGTGGTCAGGGACATAGACCTTCCCTTGATAGTGAATTAATCCATTTACATATGCCCAGTCTTGAAGCTGTGATTTGATCGGTGGAGCATGGTGTTTCTCAACTACCTCGATCAGAATTCGTCCAAAATCATCCTTTGACATTGCCTTTTGGAGATCTGTTACCAAATCTTCTGCAATCAAATTAATGAATTGTTCAGGAGGTAAAACCATCATTTCTTCCGGCGATTCTTCATTCCCCATATGATCTGGGTGTCTTGACAGCGCATCAGCTTCAAACATTTTTGTTCCAGGGACGTGTTCGATGTGTAGGTCAAATTCGGATAAAAACGAAGACCATTGTGCTTGCCTGGGTGTTAATCGTTGTGGTGTGCAGTAGAATGACAGGTTTTTGTGATCACAGTGTATAATCGTTGTATGCGGTGATCCATGTAGTAAATGTCTCCAAGTTGCGAGTCCCTTGATGATTGCTAGCAGTTCCCGATCATAGATCTGATAATTTTGCTCCATTGGGGTTAATGCGTGTGAGATAAATCCACAAGGGTGTAGGGCTCCTGTTTCATTGGCCTGTTTTAACACCGCTCCAATTGCTTTGTTAGATGCGTTGGTTTGAAGAATGAATGGTTTCGTTACATCTGGCATCAATAGTACTGGCATGGATGCGAACTTTTCTTTCAGTTCATTAAACGATTTCTGCTGTTCTGCGCCCCATGTGAATGGTATGTCCTTTCTGGTTAGGTTGGTGAGTGGCCTCGCTAATGATGCGAAATTCCTGATGAATCGTCGATAAAAGTTTCCAAATCCAAGGAATGATCGAACTTGTTTAACTGTAGAAGGGGCTGGCCAATCAGCTATTCCTGCCAGTTTGATTGGATCCATCTGTATTTGTCCTGGTCTGATGATCATGCCAAGAAATTCGACTTCTTGTACGGCGAATTTGCATTTTTCGAGTTTCAGGAAGAGATCATTTTCCTGTAATCTCTGAAGGACACATTTTGTTCGTATTTCCAATTCCTTTTTTGTATTGGCACAGATTAGAAGATTGTCCATGTAAATGATGAGCCATCCTTCATTAATCATGTCTCTAAAGTATTCATTCATCATTGTTTGGAATGTCAATGGTGAATTACAGAGACCAAAGAACATTACAGTTGGTTCATAAAGACCCCTGTTTGTGATGAATGCGGCCTTCCATTCATCCCCTTCTTTGATCTGGACATTGTTGTATCCCCATCTAAGGTCTAATTTCGTAAAATATTGGGTGCTGGATAGTTTCGTCATTAGATCAGAAACAAGGGGTAGCGGATAAGCGTTTTTGATTGTCCACTCATTTAGGTATCTGTAATCTTGACAAGGTCTTAAAGCGCCACTTTCCTTTTTTGCAACAAAGAAGAATGGAGAGGCCTGTGGGGATTTCGACGGTCTAATGTATCCTTTTACGACTTGTTCTGTGATCCATTCATCCAAGGACGATTGTTCTTTTAAGGATAGCGGGTAGATCTTGCTCACTTTTGGAGAGAAACCTTGTTTTAGTTTGATCGCATGATCCCAGGGTCTAGTTGATGGGAATCACTCTGAGGCTTTCTTTTCAAAGACTTCCTTCCATTTATCGTATTCTGATGGTAAGGTAGTTGGTGGTTCGTCCTTCTTGAGCTGGTGTTCTAGTGATTGGGAAGTCGACGTTTTTACTCTAATCCAGTAATCGTCTTCTCCCCATTGTTTACTATCAAGGGCCATCTGCCAGATTGGTCGATCATCTTCTTCTTTGATTTGTTCCAGCTGAATCGTTTTGTTTTTCCAATTAATCATTGGGTTGTGTCTCTCTAACCAGGGAATTCCCAGGATTAGACGCTGTTCTCCTAATTTCGTGATCAAGAACCAATTGTCATACATTGTTCCCCCTATGGAATAGTTGATGTGCGTCCTGTGAGTGATTACTCCATTGGTATTAATTGTTCCATCAGCGTTTCGCACTTGAAGTGGTTTTTGTAATTTTTCCTTCTCTAGGTTTTTTGTGATTTCTTCATCAATGAAATTTCCATCAGCTCTGCAGTCGATTAGTGCAGAGGTTTCAGCAGGTAGGTCAGACGATTGAATAGGGATTGAGATTCTTCTATCATTGGTTGATTGTACAATTACAGAATCAAGTGCTAATTGTTCTAGTCTGTTGGAGGAAGTGTCAACTGCTGCCTGACGCTTCCTGATTAAAAACCCTCCGTTTCAAGTTCGTTTAGGAAGGTGTTTCTTTCTTCTTCGGTTAATTCAGCCAACATTGCCCTGATCGTTTTGATCGATCCTCCTGCTTCCTTGGTAGATTTTTCTTTGGTGATTGAGCGAATATTCCTGCCATGGGAGGAGGATCCGGATGAGTTATTGCTGTGCTTAGGGCAGTTCCAGGAAATGTGTCCTTGTGTGCCGCATCTGAAACATTTCCCTGTCTTCCTGTACTCCTCTTTTTGTGCTTCGGTTAATCGTCCAGTGGGCATTGTGTTAACGGCTTGATTAGTCCCTGTCTGATTGCCCCTGTTAGAGCTTTGACTGAAACCAGATCGCTCTCCTGATCTAGATCCTTTTCCCATGAGTCGCATGGTTTCCCAAGCGAAATGGAGTTGTTCTGCTTTTGTATAGGCATCGTTCATGGTTTTATAATCCATCTGATGTTCCAGGACTTTGGTAGCGATGCTGTCTGGGAGTTTTCGGACGAAGGCCTGGAGTTGTGCGGTTAGTCCAGTAAGGCCAGTGAGCGCTATCAGGGTGCGGAATTTTCGGATATATTCAGGGACTGAAACTCCTCCTCCTACGCTTAAATTGGCTAGCTCGTTTAGGGCCCTGACTGCGCTGTTAACTTCTCCCCAATCGGCGATGAAATGTTGACGGAACGTTTTGTAGTTATTCCATTGTATTCCTGTTGCTTTGGCGTTTAACTCACCTCGAATGATCGTTGTCCAATTGTCTAGTTCTGGTCCTAGACATGCTAGGGTGTATCTGATCTTTTTCTCGTCTTTGCCCTTATAGTTATTTTCGTTAAGAGTGAAGAAATCTTCGAGGGAGTCCAAGAATGACTGTGCCTCTGTTCGTTTTCCTGTGAAGACCCTGATAGGCTGTGGTTTGATATCTCCTTTGGTAATTTCCGTAGTGTCGGTCATTTCTTTTTTGAGTTCTTCTTCTTTCTTTGGTTCTTCGTCCCTTTTCTTTTCGCAGAATTGGTACCAGGCAGTGACGGTTTCGGGTGATGCTGCAAAAAATGCTGCTCCTAGACTGAGTTTGTAGTAGGGTGCGAACTCTGTCCACCAGGTGGCTTCTGGTTTGGTGACGGGCTTCTCTAGAAGGAGGTGTTTAACATTGTATTCTTTGTTGTACCACTCGATCCAAAGTTTCCTGGGTAATTCAACGTCTGGATCTCCTTCTTCGTATTCTCCTTCAAAATAGCTTTCGTCGATAGGGATGTTCTTTTTTACTCCTCTCCAACACCACTGATTACTGAGTGCGGAAAAGAAGACTTCTGTTCTTTCGAGATAGAAATCTCCATCAAAAGGGACTGCTCCGTTAGGAGGTCTTTCTTTAAAGTCTTTGGGATCAATGATGTCTTGCTAGTGACGATGCACTGAGCGGTTCCTTGAGTTCCAACTTATGTTATGGACGATGCCTTCTTTGTCGTTCTTAGAAACGATGAACAGAGTCTCGGTCTGCTCCCAGTCGTGACGACTACTGATAGAACGATGAGGACGCTAAGTCTGATGATGACAAAGGCCCTTAGATTGGTGTGTTCAGCGGTGAGGAAGAGAGGTGATGGTTCAGAGGCTGAGAGGAAGGTAAAACTCGTCTAAGTTGGAACTGAGGTTCTACTGTACAGGAGAGGTCTTTATATACGTTTGGAGAACAATAGAGATGACGAAAAAGGAAGAAAAGCTGTAGTTACTTGAGAAGGAAAGATGAAAGTAACTACTGAATGGAAATAACGTCCAAGGCAATGCGTATAGTAATGATGATGATGTAACTAGAGTACGTCTGTCTGCTGAGCAATAATGATGACAAAGAAAAGAAAAGAAACTGTAACAGGGCCATGCATGAGGAGAAAACGATAATGAAGGGGTTATCTTGTTAAAGGAACACTTGTTTATCCAAGTCTATGACGATGATAGAGCCCTTGAAGACATCCTCAAGGATCTAAGAAAAATTCCAAAACACCAATGGGAAACACAGGTGCGGGAAGGTATCAAAAAACAGGACGCCGACTTCAAGGTCGAAAACGGGCTTGTAACGTGGAAGGGAAGGGTGTACATTCCGGTACATATTAAACTCCATGAAAATATTATCCAGATTCATCATTCATGGGGACACTTGGGGGTGGCTAAGACACTGGAAAACGTTACAAGGAACTTTTGGTGGCCAAACATGTGCAAAGACATTGAGCGTTATATTCTGGGATGTGAAACCTGCCAAAAGGCAAAGGCGGATAGACAACCATGAGCAGCTCCACTAGTTCCTAATGAGGTACTGTCAGAGCCATGGGAAGTAGTATCAGTCGACTTAATGGGACCATTGCCGGAATCAAAAGGCAATGACATGATCATGGTCATAGTAGATCGCTTTACGAAGAAGTCGTACTTCCTTCTGACAACATCATCGGTAACATCACAAGGGGTAGCCGTTCTATTTAGGGATAATGTGTTCAGGGAACATGGATTGCCATGAAAGGTCATCAGTGATCGAGGACCACAGTTCGCATCAAAGTTCATGGACGATCTATACGGCATGATGGGCATCAAGGCCAATCGATCAACGGCGTACCACCCGCAAACTGATGGTCAAACAGAGCGCGTTAATCAGGAGGTTAAGGAGTTCTTGACCATGTTCGTAAATCATCGACTGGACAACTGGAGTGATTGGCTGGCCATGGCACAATTTTGCCACAATGATCGAGTACATTCTGCAACGGGCTACTTGCCTTTCTTTATGAACTATGGCTGACATCCAAATAAGGGACTTAACCCACTCCACCAACCAAAGGTAGTGGCTGTCGAAGAGCTTGCAAAGGAAGTTGAGGACATACATGCAAAGGCTAAACAGGCTTTGGATAAAGCTGCCGACATAAGGAAAAAGTGGTATGATCAAAATTGTCAAGCAGCACGGCAGTACAAGCCAGGGGATAAGGTGTACCTCAGCACAGAAAATTTACCAGTCATACGAGCTACTAAAAAGTTTGACGGCAAATTCGTGGGACCTTTGGAGATTGTCAAAAAGGTGGGTGAATTGGCATACCAACTTAAGATTCCGGCGTCATGGAAAATATACAACGTATTCAATGAAGTGCTTCTGAAACCATACCAGGAACCCACCTTCCCACGTCAAAGGGAGAGAGCGGCGCAGCGAAAAGAACTACAGATGGTAGAGGAGTCCCAAGACAATGAATACGAAGTTGAAGAAGTCGTTGATAGTCAAGTTAGCAGCCGTGCAGGAGGACATCTGGAATATCTGGTCAAGTGGAAGAATTATCCTGTGGAGGAATCCACATGGGAACCAGCGGAGAACCTCGCAAACGCTAAGAAAGAGGTTCAGAAATTTCACAAGGCAAATCCCGGGGCTCCAAGACGCGTGGGCAATACTCGTGAGCTGCAATACAGGAAGTGGGAAAACCACACACAGGCATCAGTGCCCAAATGATTGTTTGGATGGGAAGACGGAAAATTTGAACACGATTACCTTGAGCGGCTAGAAAGGAATTGGTGTCAGTGGAAAGGCGATCGGAAAGATATTTGTGCCGAGGAAGATACGGCTGGCATGTTTCAGAGGCTTTTGGAAGACTCTACTTCTTGGGACAAGAAGTCTTAAGGGGAGGGTCATGTTACTGTCGAAACTCTAATGGGTTTCATTAGTAAATCTAATGCGCTTCATTAGTTATCTAATCTAATCTATATCTTATCATATCTACATCATATCTAATCTTATTAGATTAGAATTAATAACTATTATTTATGTGTTTCATATTTAACTAATGATAATGAGTCATGCAAATGACTCACCGGATCATTGGTTCCTTTAATATGACCAATTATGACTCATATGACTA